>PVHX01006979.1:53081-95466 GCA_004024805.1 Geosciurus inauris
CACGCTTGTAATCCCAGCACTTAGGGAGGCTGAGACAGGAGAATCGCGAGTTCAAAGCCAGCCTCAGCAATGGCGAGGCGCTAAGCAACTCAGTGAGACCCTGTCTCTACATAAAAACACAAAATAGGGCTGGGGATGTGGCTCAGTGGTTGAGTGCCTCTGAGTTCAATCCCCAGTACCAAAAAAAAAAAAAAAAAAAGAATGTGTGTAGTGGTTTAAGTCATTTTTGTTTTTGTTTAGGTGTTTGTTTGCCATAATGGCAGATTATTTTGTGAGACCATTCTTGTCTTTGATGTGGTCCTTCTTGTAACCATGGCTGGGTTGTAGCCAATGTGCAATGAGACTCGTGACTTTGTTAATGTTCAAAGGCATGCAAAAGACCTAAAGCTGACAATATCCTCTTCATTGCTTCAGAACTCCCCAACTTTATCATCTCTCTGAGTTAAGGTTCTTACTCAAATCACATTGTTTCCAGATAAGCATCAATGTTGTGGTACAGATTAAATAATCACATTGACTAATAGAGAACAGATGCATTAGTATATATTTTGGGGATTAGTATTAGATCCAAATGAGGGGTGACAATAGTCCTAAGATGTGGTAGGGAAGAAGGGGGGAAGGGCTACAGAAAAGACAACTGCAGCAGAAATGTTCACAGCCAACTTCCATCCACATTTGGGGTGGACTTCCTGTGCCAGTGGCACCTGTGTTTACCCCAATTGACAGACCTTAAGGAGAAAGCATAAGGTCATGAAGCAAAGCTCTTTTTGGTTTCCTTTCTCTCCCTCACTTCTTTCTTCCCTTTTCTGTAAAGGCTAACTGAAGTATGAGTATTGCACCTGTCACCCTGACCTCATTATAGAGTCATCCTCTAAGCAGGCCACCAATGCTGAGTGCTCTGAATGTAGCTTGTGGAGAACTGAATGTACCAGTGTAAAATAGAAAGCCGAATGTCCTCATCTGTAAAGTTAAGGCCAACTGATCAATACACTTGGCTTAAAATTCTGTATTTGTGAAGGATTAATATGTATGTGAACACTGTCATTTTTTCCTCTGATCTCTGAGGAGCTGAATTTGAATTTGTTGGTTTCCCAGAGTGACTCTCAGTTGAAATGTCACTGACAGCTTGTGGTTTGGACTTTCTTTTCTTTAACTTCAGTCAAAAACACCTAGAAGCCATTAAACAGCTGCAAGAAGATGCTGTCAACCAGGAAATCATCCTCAGGCAGAAGCTCCAGGAAGCCAGCAAACGTCTGGAGGATGCAGAGGAGCAGGTAGGGTGGACTTGACTACATTAATTTCAGGGTGAGTCTCCTCAGATGTCCTTAAGACCATGAAGTAAAAATGGAGGAGGAACAAAAAAAAAAGAGGAACCGTGAAGCTAAGTCCCTAGTGACTGGCAGTGAGCGGAGGAAGTAAGGGGGGAGTTGTAAAAGAGGCGGTGTCAACAGCCTGCTGATGAAAGAGGCGACTTTGCAGAAAGGAGGCAACTTGACATATCAGGACTTCTACCACTGTAGAAATAGCTCGGGCACACCAAGCCCATGCAAACAGCCACAGCAGAAGTGGAGAGGAGGCTTATCACTTCCCTGAGAAGAAAAGCACATTTTCAGTTTCATGTGTGTGAGTGAGCGCTCAATTGCTTTCTTCCCCTGGCCACACTGCTAAAATCCAGTAATAACTGTACATATCCAGGTTAAGGCTCGCGATCAGGCCGCCTATTCTGCCAGTGAAAAAACTAAGTCTTTACTGCATAAATTAGAGGAAGCAATTTCAGAACAACGGAACCTCCAAACTATAAATAGTGAGCTATCGAACACTTGCCAGAAGCTAGAGGAGAAGACAAGAAAACTGAAAAGTAAGTAGCAAATATTCATTTATGTCCCAATGTATTTTACCCTAAGGCGGGAGCAAAAGGACTACAGCCATTTGTCTAGATTACAGTCGCTGTGTTGTTACTGAATCGAGGACTGGGGAAGGGTCAGTGGGGGGACAGGATTGTGGGGCTCTTGAAGAGGTCTGTCTAATGGTTAGGTACAAGGATTTAGCATTAGCTTTCCGTTTGGGTTATTTGTTGTGAGTTAGATTTGTCCACAACTATTTTTTTATTCTTTTGAAATTAAACTTTCAAATCTCTGAAAGTAAACAAGATGTCTTACATATACGTGACATTTGAACTTGCAAATTGCATGTTCTACCATGAAATTATTAACCAGTTTTTATCCATTATATGGTAGAAATGGCTCTACTCCTTTATTTTCTTCTAAGTAGGAGATTGGGGAAAAAAAATTCATTATGTATCCAAATATTAGGTATGTGTGAAAATATTTAAACATTTTCATGGTAGTTTACATGCATATTTTACATTTTAAAAATTGGAATATTTGTCATTTTTCTGTGTCACCTACTAGTGCATAAGCATTTACTAAGAAGATACATGAGAAGACAATTGTCAAATTACAAATGTCAAATTATTTATAAACCTGTTTTATTGTAGAAACAAGTACAGTAAACATAAATCTTAGCCATTTATCAACCAACTGCTTTTGTTCAGCGAGCTGTTTGTTCTAGCAGTACGAGTGTTCTTTTTATAGAAAGTTATTTGGTTTGAGTAATAAACAACTAAATATAAGCTTAAGGTTAGGTAGAAATGAAAAATTTCAGGCTTGTGTTTGTTTTGGATTTATTGGACCCTTTCTACTATTATCTGAGAACTGCTTAAGAATTGAAGAAATTATCTAGTTTTGAAATAACAATGGCTATTCAGCATTTTATTATTTTTAAACCCTTATGAACTTGCTAGTTTCAATAATTTTGTCAGTTTATTTTGATTCACTTGTCAGCAATATGAGGCATGCTTTCAGTAACTATATATATTATTATTGCTCAGAGGGCACTGGAGAAGGTTCCCTTGTGATTAGAATTGTTCATGTTGCATAAAGCATTTCAAATTTGGTTTAAGGCATGTCTGCTTTAGATACTGTACTTGGAGGACTAGTCTTGCAGCCCAATTGTATTTATCTTTTGATTAAATATTATACCCTATAATTTTATAGGCTACTATGAATTTGTCTACTCTCACCCCATGATTTCCTTGTAACACCTTCTTGGGAGAGTCAACTTGTGTACCTTATCCCAAAGTGTGTACTCTTAATATTAATGAACTTGCTGTTTTTCCAGTTTATCTTCAGGGAGTAATTAGATCAAATATTAAAAGCAGCATTATGAAGGCTGCTCTGGGTTGAATGCACACATTTTTTTCTGCCTGGATTAAGTAGGGTGGATACTTCCTTTCTATCTCAAGTTGCTCATAAACTGCCTGGATTTATGAAATCCCTTGTTTGGATTTTTCCTGTCCAAAGAAGGCACACACATCAGGAGTTTGCCTCTAAGACCATTTACTTACATGAAGGTTTTTCTAATCTCTTAAAAGTCAACCTCTGGAAGAAGGAAATTTAGATAGCACATGCTTTCACACTGTTCTGTATGGCAAATATTCTCCATAGACTAGGGACAGCAGAGGCAGGACAGTTACCACAAACGCATCCACACACATTTCACCACAACCACCGCCACCCCATGCCGCTTCAGTTCTGAAATAGACATTTGAATTCTGAGTCAGAAAAGAAAAATATTTCAATCTACTTAGCTTTTCTGAAACTCTCTGGCTAGTTTTAAAAAATGAAGTGTTTATAATCATTGCTTTCTGATCCATGAATCTTCATCAGTAAATTGTGTGGGGATGAAGTTGGTTTGTCCAAATGTTCAGGCCAATCACAGTCTGGAAGTGGGATGATGTTTGACATTTGATTAAGAATTCTGAACTGAGTATTGACTAAATAGTACTGTGTAAGTTTTTCACTGCCACGAGGACTGATCTGAATTATGAAGTGGTCAGTGTGCTTGCTCTGCTCCATAAAGTGTGCCATTCAAACTATTAAAGTTCTTGAGTGATTACTTATATTTTCTTTCTTCATATCTAAATATTTTTTAATGTAGGCAATACTGGATTATAAAGGCAGTTTTGCTTTAAAAAGGAAATCTAAAAAGTTTCTTGATCTAGGATATGCATACAACACATTGGGGCACATCTTATCTGCAGGAAACATAGCCTAGTTGATCTAATCCAAACCACCATCCCTTTACTATTTGCCATCTCTTGTTCTACCTAACATGAAGTCTTTCTTGAGTCACTCCTTTAATAGACAGAGAGGTAATTACCTTTAGGAACCTTAAATATTTCCTTGTGGAGAGATCTCAAGATGCTTCTGTATTTCATAATTCTTCATTTGAACATAGTATCTGCACACAACTTCACTGTTTAGAGAATGGATGCAAGATGACAGTCACATGTCCTGAGCATTCAGCAAACAAAAAAAGAAGGAATTGAGCCAAAGAAAGGGGGACCTGGGTAACTGAGACAGTTAAAGAGGAGAATACCAGAGCCAATTATAACTTGTTCAACAGTTTTTTGTTTTGTTTTGTTTTTTTGGTACCGGGGATTGAACTCAGGGGTACTCGACCCCTGAGCCACATCCCCAGCCCTATTTTGTGTTTTATGTAGAGACAGGGTCTCACTGAGTTGCTTAGTGCCTCACCATTGCTGAGGCTGGCTTTGAACTCGCAATTCTCCTGTCTCAGCCTCCCTAAATGCTGGGATTACAAGCATGAGCCACCGCGCCCGGCTTGTTCAACAGTTTTGATGAGGTAGGGGCCCAAATTTTCCCAATGAAAAAGGTACGTATGCATGAAATAATCTAGAAAGTGTGGTGTAATAGTTTAATAGCCTGGTATTTGAGGTTAAACCAACCTTTGTCCTGACTCAAACTCTACAAAAGCATAGAAAGGTGAAGTTGGACCAGTCACTTTACCTCTCTGTACCTCAGCATCCTCTTCCATGAACACATTTGTGAACTGTAGCAAGTTCGGTATGGTGGCTAGCACTTGACCAGAGTGGGCATATGTTATGTATTCTGCTACAGCATGTTCCTATGACATGAGTTACCTCTTCTGTGATTATTGGTTAATGCAGAATATCATGTTGGTGTAAGAGGGAATTTCTATTGTTTCATTCACTATCATCTTGGAAATGGGATCTGCATTGGAAGGCATAGAACTATCTATCTACAGCAGGAAAGAGAAAACCCTTAACTTGGCTGCTGAACAGGCACCAGGAGCCCTTTCAGCTCTATTTTGTGTAAATTCAAAACAAGTGTTTGCACCTGGGCCTCCCCCACTCCCCTAGAGAGGCTCAACCCAGCCTTGCAGAGCTCTCTTCGTGGCAGATGGTTTGTTCTCCTTGGCAGCCCTGCTGCCTGACAGTTCCACTTCCACCTGCATTTTCTTAGCACCCAACCAGCGCTGTTCCATTTAAATGTCCCCGGTATTTCTACTTTGTTGTTTTTGTGCATCTCTAATCTCTGTGAGGCCTTTGGAGGTGCACATCTGGGTGATCCATGTTCTCTTCCTGGGTACTAATAATTTAATGATTGTGTTTACTAGACTCTGGTGACAATGTTGCATATGTGTTTTAGTGGTTTCTTCCTCACTGTTTATCTCATAAATCCTGTTATTTTTGTTGCAATTTTCAAGTGTTGTCAGATCTTAAGTGCGCGGTCCCACCAGCCCTATGAAAACGCACATCAAAACACAACTCCTGTCAGAAATGTCTCTTGAGCTACTTCCCAGTTCCTGCTCCTCCCCCACCTCCCCCACAGGAGCAGCCACTGATCTGGTTAGGGTAGTTGGCATATTCTAGAATTGAGTTACACCATATGTACTCTTTTTTTGTGTCTTCCTCAGCATAATATTTTTGAGATTATTTGTTTTATTTGCCAGTAGATTTTTCTTGAGATGGTTTTTTGTTGAGATAAAAGATAACTTGATTATCTTTTCTTCTATCATTGGCCCTCTGAAATAGTCACTATTTTCAGTTATAATGGATAAAGCTGCCTTGAACATCTGTGCACAGGTCTGTGCGTGGACATAAGTTTCTATTTCATCTAGAGTAAATACCAAGGAACAGAATTGTTATGTCATAGCATGATTGTGGCTCTAAATTTTAAAGAAACTACCACTTTTCCGCAGCGTGGAGCATTCTACACTCCTCCAGCACTGTATGGAAGTTCCACATCTGCAATATTTGATAGTGTCAATTTTTTTTTGTTTTAGCCACTTTACCAACATTTCCTTGTACTTTTAATTTGTATCTTTTAGATGACTAATGATGTTGAGCACATTTTCATGAACTGAATGGCCATTGTGTATCTTCTTTGTGAAATGCCTATGTTTTTTGCCCATTTTACAATTAGGTTGTTTGTCCTTTTAGTTTTTCGTTCTCTGTGGTTAATGAATCCTGGTATTTTTAATGCCTAATTTTACAGAACATCGGGTTGATTTTTTTTTTTTCAGTAAGCTATGTGCTGTGTTATAAAAGTCCATACTCCAAATTTGAAGCATCATTGATAACTAATATTATTACAGTTATAACAATGTTATGGCTTTAATTTTCAACAGTCAATTAATTGTGGGGCTTTTGCCTAACAGCTTCATTACATAGTCATTTAGAAAGTTGTTTATCTCAGCTTCCTTCAGAGGCAACTCACCAAGACACCTGGTCCCATCTTATATCACAGATGGCAGCTGCAGGGGATGCAGTGGTCATTGCTTAATTTTTCCTATGTGCAGCATCAATGTCCTAGAGACATTGCAAGTCCAGCTCTAAACAGAAGAATGCAAAGGTGAATGCAAATTGGGGTCGTAAACCAGCTTGTTTTGCCATGTGGAAAATATGGAAATAGTTGCTACTTATTGCACAAAACATCTGTTGAAAGGAGGTTTTCAATTTGAATGCTTTGAGATAGACTGTTTCTAAAACCCAAGATTGCCTGGTGGGAAAGCAGATGGGTAATTTAGACAGTGCTATACTAACTCATTATTTCTTCTGAAGTGCAAACTTAGTTTGATAATTCTAAGACAGAATTCTGAATTTGTGTTTTAGTGATGCACAACCCTCAAAAACATGACCACTTCTGAAAGCTGTGTTTCTATTTTGAATATAGGTCAGAAGGAAGACAGGGTCTAATTTCTTAGACATTAAATTTTTTAAAAAAAGTTCTAAATATTAATGAGAAAAAAATTATTACTTTTATAGGTTTGAAATATATTTTACTTTATTGGGTACTGGTGACTGAACTCGGGGGCACTCGACCACTGAGCCACATCCCCAGCCCTGTTTTTGTATTTTATTTAGAGACAGGGTCTCACTGAGTTGCTTAGTGCCTTGCCATTGGTGAGGATGGCTTTGAACTAGCTATCCTCCTGTCTCAGCCTCCTGAGCCACTGGGATACAGGTGTGTGCCACCACACCTGGCTTGAAATATTTTGTTTTAAATGGTATTTTTTTCCTCACTTGCCTAGGAGATACTTAGTACTATCAGTTTAGTTGAAAAATAAACTATTTTTACAATAAAGTTTATATAAAATATAATTTTTACATAGGTAATAGTCTATATAATTGAAGATTTTATATAGAATTTTCACATATTACTAATATTTTCATTGTTCAGAATTTTTTCAGGCTATTGAGATATAAAAGTGTTGGTCTATAAAATAAGCAGCACCAGATTGCTGTGTGGTTTGGACACCAGAAGATCTGCTGTTAATAATTTTCCTGACTCTTGGTGATTTAAAAAAAATAGTGGTAGCTATTAATATGCTTCCATCTAGCAGAGCTCCCTCCCCTTGCTTAATTTTTGCTTTGAATCTTCTGTGGGCTGAGAAAGCAGCCGAGCTTGTGAGAATAATGTATAAATTCAGAGCCCAGTGTTGGTGATGTGTGAGATTTGCCACGTGAGTAAAGGGCATGAATATCAGTGTCTATTCTGGTTGTTGAAAAGACGTGGGCTATTTTCTCACTCTTGGCTATATTTTAGAGTATAGATATCAAATATGTTATTAACGTTATTAACTTAAATAGCTCTATCCCCCTTTGCCCCCATTTCCATTTTTTGAGAGAGAAGACTTTGAAAATTTACTGGGAAGCAGATTTTCATTAAGTAGAAAGACAAATATTTTCAATGTCATGGGATAGCACACTGAGTTGACTATGGTCCTGTTGGTCTGAATTTGGGTCCATTGCTTGTCACTCATCATCTCAATCTTCCAGATCATCAATGTTCTTATGCTCTTAGTTTAATTTTTAGAATTCTGGGGTTGTGGGCCCTAATGCTAGGGTTCAAACAGAGGCTTAATGGACAGTGGATTTCAGCATGGTGGGAGGCTGGCCTGAATGACTTTCTAAGGTGTTTTTCTTGTTTTGTAGGTTGGGGACTGAATCCAGGGCCTGGTATCTGCTAGTCAAGTGCTCTGCCACTGATCTGACCTACATCCCCAGCCCTTGTATTCTTATTTTAAGATTGAATAATTCTGTGACTCACTTCGAGGAGACAGATCACTTATGTCTATCAATGGTAGTTTTAAACACCGAAGAGGGAGAATGGTTGGGCTGTCATAGCCTGTTTCTCTGTTCCCCTAAGTCTTAAGTGGCAAATGCCATTCTTAGAAGTCAGTCATGAATTAGAAGTCATGGATTAAGACCTTTCCTTCAGGTCTCAAATGCAAAGCCATTACAATTTTATAAAGCAAGGAAATGAATGATGGGAAGGGGATTTAAAATGGTCATATTGAAATAGTTATAAATTCTCTTCATAGCAACTATTGAGGTACTCCGAAAGCAGTTAACTGAAGGACATCATCATGGCTTGCTGTTTCAGGTAAAAAAAACAAAACCAAACCCTGTGTGATAGGTGTTTATTCACTGCGGGGAAGATTTACAACTTGTATTAGGTTTTGAAATTAATTTAGAATATAGAATAGTTTTAACCATTAACTTAAATAGCCAAGTTAGAAAAAAACACTTTGGTAGACTTTGTTATCTTGTTCACAAAGGGTTTAGCAAAACAAGGGGAGAGCTCACATCAGTGAGTGGCTCCTGATAGCATCTCCCAAAGAGGAAGCATTTCAGAATTTGCCCAGCCACTGTATCTGTTAACAGAGAGCCAATTTTGTAGGCACCTCCTATCTGATAGGAAGGGAGTATTCTTCAATTTAAAACCATATGCTGTTTGGATATCTCAACAAATCCATGGTAGAGTTGAATTTATTTATTTCCCTTATGCTTGGTAAATCTCCTTTTTGGTTCATAAATGAAGAACATAAGAGAACAGAGAGATTGGCACTGGAGCAAGGAGATGGGAGAAGGAAGAAGAGTGATATTTGCTGGTATCTCTTTCTAGGGCACAATGCAGACAACATCTGTTTAAGCAGGAAAAAGAAAATGTTCACATAGAAAGTCTAGGGAGAGTGCCTGAAAAGCCCCTGTTCAGCAGGAAAAAAAATCTCCGTATCTAAAGAAGTCCTAATCATCTCAAGAACACCAATAAAATTTTCTATTGTAATGTTACTCTCATAAATATGTATCTGCCTCATGGATTAAGACGACAATTTTATTACTATAAAATTTTCATCACTCCATTTTACTACTCCAAGTTATGTCTAACAAGCTTCCTTGGCTTCTGCCTAATTTCAATGACAAAGCCATTCAGTTCCTGGTTCCTGATCTTTGAGTTTTATCCTAGATCAGTGAATGGGTAAAATACAATGAGAGGTTTGCAGTGACAAGTAGGTTCCCTGAAGTAGAGGGCACCTGCCTCTGCTGGGCTTTGCATCTTGAATCCTTTCAACATTCCATCTTTCAATACACTTTATCATTTTCTAATTACAGAGATTTTTAGATGAGGAATTTTCTCATGATGATGTCCTGTCCTGCACAGAGAAAATTCAACCACCTCTTCAAGAAAAATTGGTAAGCATAAGCTTTCTGAAATTTAGGTAGCAAGTATGGATTAGCTGCTATGATGAAATAAAAAAGTTGAGTTCAGCATATATTAGTAGCCTGAGGATTCCAGACACAATAGTTTTCTTTAAAAGATTATTTTCTCTCTTTCTCTCTCACACATACTATCTTTTGGTTGGTCCAAGAAGTAGCAATATTTTGATTGTGGCATTAACCAGGAGTTGTATAACTTGGCTTGTCCCTCATGCTTACCTCTTTCCTCAAAGGCTTTGTTTATATCCAAGTTTAAATTATTAGGAGTTGGTGATGTGAGGATTGTTAGACTACTGAATTGTGATTTTTACATGAGTGCTCTAATTTACTCATAATGTATATATACCTTTTGATCAGAAAGCATGAAAGCTTTTTCACTTAACATCATTTATATTCTTTCTGACTCCTCTCATAGGACCATTTGAGACCAGTGATATTCTTTCTGCTTTGGAAGATAAAGTATATTAGAAACTGTTTTATGTTATATTCCTTTAGACAGCTAATAATACTTGGTTTTCCATTCAGAAACAGCGTTACCACAAACCACACAGTGGTCAAGAGGCAAGAATTCATCACATACCCCTGACCTTGAAACACACATGCTGGTATACGCCTCTGCTGGGTGAGCTTGGGTAGCTCCTTCTCCTGTACCTGCTCAGCTTGGGATGGAGGTGGGGGTGGGGCTGTATGGGAGGGGAATTCTTTTTGAAAGGGCAAATAATTCATTACAATTATATTTGTATAGGAAGAATTGTTGACTACTTGGGTATTTATCCCTAGGTTCAGTCAATCAATATGTATTTGAATACTTGCTCTGTGCAAAGCAACGCATTATGTATAATAGAGAATAAGTGCTGGGTGCCGTGGCACGTGCCTGTCATCCCAGCAGCTCGGGAGGCCAAAATATGGAAAAATACGGAAACAATAAGTCAGCACTTAAGTCAGCATCACAAGTTCAAAAGCCAGCCTTGGCAATTTTGTGAGACCCTGTCTCTAACAAAATGCAAAAAGGGACTGGGGATGTGGCTCAGTGGTTGAGTGCCCCTGGGTTCAATTCCTGGTACCAAAAAAAAAAAAAAAAAAAAGTCCTCAAATAGCCTACCAATTAGTGGGGGAAAAGATCTAGACTCAAAGACAAGAAGTAAGAGAATACCCCACTGCAGAGGGGAATATATAACCAGGCTTTGAGGGATGGGTTGGATTTGGAAAATGAAAAGTGAACAAAAGTATTTTGATGGATGAGAATGACATGGGCAGATGAAATAGAATAAAAAGAGAAGTAAGAATATAAAAGCCTCAAGTGTTTGAAGAGGAGGCAAAGCTCATTGTGGAAAGAAGAGGGTTTTGGTTGAGATGAAGAAGCAAAAGCAAGTTGAGGATACACTTGCGAATTGTTAATGCCAGGCAGAGGAGAGAGTCATAACCTAGGAGATGCTCAGCACAACCTGGGTGCAGTCAAAAGTAGAAGTTAATGCTGGTTCTGGAATGACAAAAGAAATAGGATGCTCATCAAATAAATTTAAGAAGCCATTAGAAAGATAGCGATTTGTGGATTATTAAATTACAGAAGGGGAAACTACTACCACTACTGATGGAATTTTCATTTTGTCAGGCAATAAATTAGGATTTTATAGAGATTATTCCATTCATGATAGCTCAGAGATAACCACTGCCAACAGTAAGTCAGCACTTAAAGAATGCTTGCTGTGGGTAACATACCTGTTTACTCACTATGGCCTCAGGGTGCAGATGCTAATGTGATTCTCATTTTATTTTTTGCTTTGCTAGGGAGGAACCCAGGTCCTGGTACATACTAGGCCAGTGCTGTACTGCTGAGCTACACCCCACCCCTCTGTAATTCCCAATTTTAAAGACCAGGAAACAGAGAAGGGGCAATTTACCCAAGGCCATGTATCACTTTATATATACATAAACCAAGGCTTAGGGTGACATATTTACCCAAGGTGACACAACTGGCATTTAGCAGAACCAAGATCAGAACTAAAACATTGTGCTTGACTCCCCTGCCTTTGTGAGGAAACCTTTAAACTTCTGCTTCCTATACCTACATAAAAAATGGCTTCCCTAAAAGAACGGCTTATTGTTCTTACCTATTTTCTGCACCATATTTTGATGAAATCTAATCACAAGGTGTGCTACTTTTCAGGAGTCTGCACAGTTGTTCAGGAAAGGGCCAGATAGTAAATATTTTAGGCCTTTCAGGCTCTACAATTCCTGTTACAACTACTCAGCTTTACTCTTGTAGCACCCAGGCCATCATGGATGACATGTATGTGGATAGGTGTGGCTATTTTCCAATAAAACTTTATTTACAGAAACAGGCAGCTGGCTGGATTTTTACCTGCTGGCCAAAGATTATTGGTTCAGGGGACAAAGATTTTCTGTCCTCTACCTCTCACCTTTTTTTTAAATAAACATTTGGCATTTCCACCCCCCATGTAACCCAGACTTGTGATTGTTTGTGTTAAAATGCTAATAGAATAGGATTGGCTTTTGCTTTTACAGAAATGGTTCTGTCAATCCAGTCTTAAGGGAGGAATAATTTATTCTTTAATGTGGTGTGAACCAGAAGTTAATCTCTATTTTTATTCCTTTCTGTTCTACTGCAGATGCCTTGTCTCTGGATAGTTTTACAGTGATTTCAAGGCCACAGTTGACAGCTTCCTTATGTATAGCCAGCCTAACTCATGCTTTAAGTAAAAGACTCAACTATGGAGAAATAAAGGATGGTGCTTTGGACGTGAAGAGACAATACAAGTAAGTTAAAGAGCACAATTTACTTTGTTATGGAAAATGTGGGAAAATACAGAAAATTATGGCATGGAAAGAGACAAGCAGCACTAGGAGATGCAGAAGAGCAAGGGTTATTCAGCACCAGTGTGGGCTCAGCACAGTCTTCTCCAAAGGCAGAGCTCAGCCCTTTGTTCTCAGTATCTTTTATACAACACAGATCTCCAAGTTTCAAGACTTCTGATACAAGTAATCTTGATCCCTTTCTCTCTCTCTGGGCAGCTTTGGTTCCTGCCACAGCTGCTGAGCAAGCATGATTGCAGAAGCAGAAACTAGCAGGTTGCAGCTACTAACAGATAAAAAGGAAAAAGAAATATCTTAGGAAGGAGTTGCTGCTTCACTTAGCCTACCCTTCATGGGTGGCCTATTCCTATTGCCTAGCATTTTAATTGGTTAGATTTTCATACCCTGAGATTACATTTTTATTGTGAAACTCTAACTTTCTGAATATTTACAATTATAAAATAAAGACATTGCTTTTGAATTTCATAATAGTCATTCTAAAATCTTAAGAGACAAATTCAGTTACCTACAATGTTCCCTAGTTTGGGGGTGCATATCCTAAGTATATACTACTAGGTTAATTTAAATGAGTTCTGATTGTAATTCTATTCCTTTCACACTCAAGGCCAACAAGCCTTTGGAAATCTGTCCCTGCCTGACCCCCACCCTCACCCCATTCTCTTTTGATGCTTATTTATGCTCATCTACCCTTTTAAGTATACAAACTGATTTTCCTCAGGAAAAACGCAGAAATGTTAGTAGAGTTTGTGAGGACCACCTACCCTGGTGAAATTTCCTTTCTGTATTAAGAGTGGGGAAGTCAGACTTCGAATTGCAAATTCTTTATTTTCATTTTCAGCTTGCTTTTCTGTTGTCTGTAACTTCTGTCTGATGGAGGTAGAAGCTTTCTTTCATTATGTTTTACTGAAGCCAGCAACTTAATTAGAAATTTGATAGACTGGGTATAGGGTCATGGGAACTATGTTATAATTTGGAATCTACTAAAATTCTGTTTTTCTACCTGTAGTAAATGACTCTACTTTCTACTGCCAGGTGCCCTACAGGTGGTCCAGACCCAGAAGCAGACCTTTCAGGTTACATCAGGATGAATGACAACCTAAGTATGGAAGTGAGTGCTGTGGCAGATGGCAATTTCATATATTCAGTATTGCCACATGCTGTCCTCTTCTTTGAGTATTCTTTTTCCTTTCCTTTGCTTTTTTCTTTTTAATATGTCATGGCTACTAGTATAGCAAATATGGATCTGATAATACAGACCTCAGATGAATGAGAACTATCAACTTCTGAAGTGATACGATTATAACTCAATATTTAGGGACTTTCTACTCCTTGTGTAGTATGAATTTTGAGTTATATAACCAGAGGGAGATTTTGACAAAGTGCAATGGACTTAGTGTTTAAGAGGCAGGCTGGTTTGGGACTTAAACTCACTAATGACTGTAAGTAGTGTCAAGTCACATTGATTCTCTAAAAGCTGAGGTCAAAGCTAGGCAATCTTTGGGGCTGGGGCTATAGCTCAGTGGTAGAGTGCTTGCCTTGCAAGTGTGAGTCACTGGGTTCGATCCTCAGCACCACATATAAATAAATAAATAAAATAAAGATATTGTGTCTATCTACAACTAAAAAAAATATTAAAAAAAAAAGCTAGGCAATCTTTGAGGAATTGGCCCTTTATTATATACCACAGAGTAAGGCCACGCTCTGAGTGTCAATGTCCAGTGTCAGGCACTAATGCTTCTGCTTTATCTGAGAAGAGGGTAACATGAAACGACTTGGGAAAGACTATGGAGGTGGTCAGAGTGCTTACCTCAGTCTGCAGTCTTAACGTGGGCCCTGTGAGATCAGTCAATTGATCAGTCAAATGGACCAGACAGTTCTTTTTTGTATATCTTCATTGAGATAAAATTCACACATCAAAAAATTCACTAATTTAAACTGTTCAATTAAGTGGTTTTAAATGTATTCACAGATTTATACAACTTTCACCATGATCAATTTTAGAACATTGAGATCACCCCCAAAAGGGAACCCCCTACCCTTTTGCAATCTCTTCCTATTTAACCATTCCCCTAAACACCTAGCTCTAGGCAATTAGCCTACATTCTCCATAGATTTTCCTATTCTGGATATCTCATAAAAATGGAATAAAACCATATATACCCTCTTGTGCCTGTCATCTGTCAATTAGCATTAAGGTTTTCAAGGTTCATCCATATCATAGTGTGTATGTTATTAGTTTCCATTTATGGTGGAATAATATTGTCTTGTATACCACATTTTGTTTATCTATTCAGCAGTTTATGGGCATTTGAGTGTTTCAACTTTTTGGCTACTAGAAATAATGTCACAGTGAACATTAGTATGTAAGTTTTTGTGTAAACATAGGTTTTTAATTCTTTTGGTATATTCTTATAAGTAGAATTACTACATCAGATGGTAACTATTTAATATTTTGAGGGACTGAAAGATGGGTTTCCACAGAGGCTACACCATTTTATATTCCCACCAGAGACATCTGGCAGATTCTAATTTCTCCTCACTTCACCAATACTGCCTGTTTGTTTACAGCCATCAGTGAATGCAAAGAGGTACCTCATTGTGGATTTGGCATTTGAATGAGTCTGTTGGTTTCACTTTGTGGCTGAAACCACCTAATGATTAATGATGTTGAGCATCTTTGCATGTGCTTGTTGGCATTTGTATATGTTTTGGAGATACTTCCTTTCAGATCCTGTGCCCATTTAAAATATGGTGTTGTATTTCTTTTTACTACTAAGTTGTATGATTCATTCTTACTCCTTTGAAGTGTATGCATCTGACATTAGTAACTTATGTTCGTGTTCATTAATACCTGTCTTATTGAGCAACTAAGAAAAAGAAGGAAACATCTATTGTGCTATTACTTGGCAGTTCTTATGAAGCTTTAATAACGGAAGTTGAGCTTAGGAGCTTACAGGATGTTCGGTTATTAGTAATTTCTCTTTTATCTGGCACCAATTTCACTAAGAAGGGAGAAGAAATAAACATCAGTTTTGTACCAGGCACTTTGTAGGAAAACATTTCCTTGTGCCATGTTATTAATGTTCTGCACAACCTTGAGTGGCAGGTATTCTCTGCTTTTTACAAAGGAGGCACCTGACTTTGAGGAAGTTAGATAACTTACCCAAGATCACTTGACTAATAAGCAGCAAACCTGGATTTCAAGTTCAGGTTTGTCTAGCTTCAAAAGGATTTGTCCTTTTCACAACCCCTCCGAATTTAGACATTTCAGTTATAATAATCACTGTAGTTACCTTTTTTTTTTTGGCTAAGAAATGTGCTGCCTTATGTATCTAAAAGGACCTCCTAATCCACTCACTGAGAGTGGTGACTGAGTGGTTTTATGTATGGTCTTCACACTCATTAAGAATTAGGAGCCATCCAGATCACAATAGGAAGTCCTGTCAAATGCTCCCAGAGTGATGAATAGATTACCTGGAAGTTCTTGCTGTCCTGTGTTCTTGCTACATCTCAGGAATGAGTCTGTTGGTTTCACTTTGTGGCTGAGACCACCAATTCTCCATATTCCCATTCCAGGTTTGTGCCTCCTGCAGAACCTGTGCAGCCTCATCAATGTGCGCTCCAATCCTCACCCTTGTCCCTTTTGGCCCCTCACCCCATCTCTAAATGAACAATAAGTCCTGTTTCTAAGCATTCTCCATAGTATGTAGAGGGAATTAGAATAATATAAAATGTCAAAATACCATAATCCATGCTCATCCCAGCATATACAAACTGATGTGTGTGTTGTTGTTTTAAACACCTTGGCTTTAAATGATGGATCTCTGTCAGTATCTACAGCCTCATGAAAGCGGCTTGACCTTGTGTTCAAGTCCCTCTTTGGCCTGGTCACAACCTAGCTTTCTACTTTCATTTCTCCATCACTGTTGTCCCTGTATCAGCCAAACCAGGCAGTATCTATTGTCAGAATAAATCACTCAAACCTGCCTGGAGTATTTCCTTTGCTCAGAACATTATATACTTTTCCACTTGTCAAAATTCTATTTAACTACCAAGACTTGTTTCAAAAATCTACTGTTTCATAAAACCTTTTGTGATAGTATAACATGTTGACAGTCAAGTATCTCCAGTTCTTTTATATATATATATATATATATATATATATATATATATATATATATATATATATATATACATTTTTTTTTTTTAGTGGTCAGTGGACCTTTATTTTATCTATATGTGGTGCTGATGATCAAACCCAGAGCCTCACACATGCTAGGCAAGCACTCTGCCACTGAGCCACAACCCCAGCCCTCCAGTTCTTTTTGAGGTGAAAATCATAATAGATTGGAGTTTGAGAAATCAGGTTTTTCCCCCAGTCAGCCTGTATATGGTTCTGCCAATATGTTTTGCTGCTTCCTCTTTCCTCAACTATTTCACTTCCTCCTTTGAGACCCCGGTAACTCTCCGCTACCTGTCTCCTGGTTGCATTGCAAGTTTTCATTTTTCATATTGTACCGTGTTTTAGCTGATGAGCCTGGTGGAGAGCACCCTTACTTAATCACCAGCCAAAATGTTTCTAGCACTGCATGGATGGGTACACAGTAGTTGCCCTTTAATATTTGTCTAATTCCTGTTTGTTCTGTAATCACTTCAGGACCCACTTAAAACACTGAGGATGATATTCAATGGCTCCTTTCTTTGGACTGGTGTTCCTAAGGACTTTTCTAAGGAGATTTGTTTTCTGTCCTTCCCCCACCCCATTCATGGAGGAAGTTATATTCTAGCATCTTTCTCACAGGGAATATAAGAAAAAATGAACATTTGTATTTATGAGAGGGTCTTTGAGCAAAGGACTCAATCTCAAAAAGAACATCTCATAGGAAAATAATTTGGAGACCTGTTTAGAAAGTTCTTAAGGAAAATAGAGCTACTGCTGCTCTATTTTCTAAGATGGACACAATACCTTTATTTTTTATTTATTTTTATGTGGTGCTGAGAATCAAACCCAGTGCCTCATGTGTGCCAGGAGAGCACGCTACCACCGAGCTACAACCCCAGCCTAAGAATAGAACTTCTTTATTGACCCAGTGAATTATTTTATTGGTGGTATTTTGGTGTACCTAGGAAAGAAGGAAAGAAATAGTCTTCATTGTTTAGGATTCAGACTGAAATACTTCCAGATGAGATGTGATGATATCTAGGATTGCTTCCAAAAACACAGGGGTGGGTTTAGTGGGTGAGAGAACGGATGAAACAAGACAAGTTCTAAGGTGATAATTGTTGAAGCCACATCCTGAGCACATAAAAGTTAATTCTGCTGTCTACTTTTGCATTTATTTGAAATTTATTTTAGTAATGCCTTATAACTTTTATCCCCATGGTATAGGCTTTGGAACCAGGCAGCCCTAGATTTAAGATGGGCTGCATTACTTAATAAGTGAATTCAGACAAGTGGCCTAACCTGTCTAAAGTTGCTGGTGTCCACTGTGGAACAGAGAGATTACTTTGCAGAGTTCTTTTGAGTATTTCAGTTACACACATGGTTGAAACACATACACACATGCATACACATGACACATATACATCAACACATGCATCTTCACAGCCAAGTTTTATCCTAACCAGTTGGAAACAAATCAAATAGGTCATATTCAGAGGAAGACAGTGCCTCTCAATGACCTATTTTCCCACTTGCTGATGAATAGAAAAGCCTTTCCTTCTCACCAGGTGCTTTCCCAACATTCAAACATTTCTAAGAATCACCAGAGGTGTATTCAGTATATATTCATGTTCTTCAGGCCTCACCCACTAGTGGGTTCCAGGTTGACATTTAGCCTCTTGGGAAATTGTGCAACAGTGAAGTTGATCTCAACATCCTGGACTCTGCTGTTCTTTTTGTTCACTGCCCACACTGCCCATAGTCCTGCCTGTACCATTGTAGACCTCCATGGAGCTCTGCATCTGGACCTCTGGTAATCCCACCTTCTCCCTGGTCAGTGCAGAGACAACTCTGCCTTCTTGTCCCAGTGCTTTAAGAGAGGAGTCCCAGGGTGGTGTGATGTTGGTGGACTCTTGTGGAGTGGTTGTGAAAAATATCCTCTGAGCCGGGCACAGTGGTGCACACCTGTAATCCCAGAACTTTGGGAGGCTGAGATAGGAGAATCGCGAGTTCAAAGCCAGCCTCAGCAAGGGCGAGGTGCTAAGCAACTCAGTGAGGCCCTGTCTCTACATAAAACATAAAACACAAAATAGGGCTGAGGATGTGGCTGAGTGGCGGAGTACTGAGTTCAATCCCCAGTACCAAAAAAAAAATATCCTCTGTTTCAAGATACACAGTCTTAGCAGGGTTGGGATACAGGGTGGCCAGTAGCACAGTTTCCCATGGAGTCTAGTGTTACTGCTTTTTTCAGTAGCTAGATCCACTGCCTTGATTTCTCCTCCCTCTGAGTAATTTCTCTCTAAGTCCTTAGCCTATCTACCTTCTCTTAGTGGTTGCTCTTATCTCTAAGTCTGAAGAATGACCAAAGGCTTTCTGGCCCCTTGCAAAACAGGAGGTTATCTACTTGTTTGTGTCCCTAAATATTCCAAGAATTTAGTTCTACAAAAATTCCATGGCATCAAAACTGATTCTTCTGCCAGATCTGACTCCACTAAGATATTTTGTGAAATCCTGGTTCATAGTATATGCTCAAAATCCTAACAGTAGTACTACCTAGAATCAGAATTTTCAGCAGTGTAGAACTCAGAAGATACCTTATAAAAGGTCAGGGATCTGGAGATGAAGTTCTCTATTTTCCTTTTGGCTGCTCAAATTTTTCAAAAAATCACATACATCAAATATTAAGTGTCTTCCCTTCTTTAAAGTTCTCATGTCATTGCATGTTTTTGTGTAAAATACACTAACACTCAGAAAAGATTTATTGAGTCAAACAACAGGATCAATTTAAAAATATCTCTGAAGACTTTCTGGCCATTGTCCTGTTCCTCCAAGCTGTGTGTTGGTGCTGCATTAATAACCTTGGAGAATAAATAATATTGCCAGTTGCAAAATTGGGACAGATAGATACTGACTGATAACTGATTATAAACGAGCCTCACCATGGTAGGTGTGTCCTGTAGATCTTAGGGTGTGGTGTTATTTTATTTAGAAATTGGAAGTAAAAAAACTATGAGGAAATTTAGTTTTGTTTAGGTTCCAGGTGTTCTAATCTTTTAAAGTTCCATTTAACATTCTTCCTCTTTTCGGAACATTTAAATGTACATGTTTACAGTTTGGAGTAAGTCTAAATAGATTCTTGTTCCGTTTTTTTCTCACATTAATCCAGCATCAGCTGTTCAAAGAGACTCAATATTAAAAATTATATGGGTAACATAAATTTTTATTAACAGAAAGATTTCTGATCATAAAATGTATAGTTAATGTAGAAGAACAAAGTAATCTGGAAGATTATCTAGGCTTATTGTTATTACAAATCTCTTAAAGTTATTCCTTACTATTCTTCATATTTTTTTCTATTAAAGTAATTGTATGTGTGTGTACAAATGAAAGAGGCCTGTGTTTGCTGACCCAGCCCATGGGAGAATCTGTCTCACTTTGTTCCATGAGTACCTTGCCTACCCCACCCTACATTAGGCTCTTGCTGTCAAGAACAGATGGGCTGGACCATGAGTTTCCATGTAAATGTTATTCAGGTTAATATTTGAATGGCTTGGATAGGAAGGGAGTTCTTCCTGCTCTGCTATCAGCATGTGTTCGATTCATTGACTTGAGCCAATCTTCCACATGTAAGTCTCTCATCTGAGCTTTCTTCATCAATTTCTTGAATTTCTGTGGTTTTACAATATTAACAGATTATCTTTTATAATCTGTTCAGGTCTCAAAGTCGGTGTGTGTGAATAGATTCTTCAGCAGGTTTGGTTTGGATGCGGTTTGAAGAGGGTGACTTTTGATACTAGAAGAAGAGATCCCACTGTGGGAAGTTTTTGCTGATTAGCCCAGCCCTAACCCCCATGCAAGAAACTTTGAGTATTTTATCTAGAACTTTCACTAACTAGATCCTAAGCTTGAAACAAAATTTGAGAGAAAAAAATCCCTCCTTTTCTCTGATTATTCTTATAAGAAGAAAAGGTATTGATAGATCAAATTTATGAAGTTAGAATTAAGATATGGTGTCTGTGGAGTTGTTTTGTGATCACTAAGACTTACAAAGCTTCATGATTTGGGAATAACATCCACTTGCTTACCTTGTAACTATTCCAGGGCAATGAAGAGATAAATGTATGAGGTTTCTTCAGAATCAGATTATTTGTTTAGTCAGTAAAGATTTCACATTTATCAAACCTTTTCTCCATAAAATGCTTCATTTGTAAGGTATAGGCAAAAGAGGGCTTAAGCAGAGAATTATGGGAAATGAAACTCATTTTTAGCATAATAGAGGCACATTAGGTTTTTGCTATCATTATTGGTTTGACTTTAAATAGGATTATAGACTCCTTTTATGAAAGTTTTACAAAAAAATTGTTTTCCTCTATTTTGGAAACCAGCTTAGTGAAATGAAAATAATAACTGGATTTTCTTTCCCACTTCTTAAACTCAAATATGATTGTCCATGACCTTGATAGGTACAAAATGAAATCTTTTCTGACAGCTTTTAGTTATAGATCAATAATATTATTTCAATCCACACATAGTAACAGTGTTCTGTATTTTATGGAATGTTCAATGGACTTGATTTTTTATTAATAAATGCAACTGATTTTTATGAAGTTCAATACTCAAGGACACTGAAGGATTTAATTTTATCCAGTGTTTATAGCTTCATTTCATATATATTGAAGTTTAGGTAAATAAGCATATAATTACTACTACAATGTATTTTAAAAATATAAAAATAGGACCATTATTATTTTAAAAATATAAAGATAAGGCCATTTCCTATACACAGGTAATAAGATGCAATTTCTCTTCAAAATTTAATTCCTATATCACTCCACTCTGTTCTTTACATGTGACCTTCCTCTGGGATGTACTGATTATCAATTATAAGGTATTCGTTTTATAGATTTTTCTCCTTGACTGACCTAAGAGCTCCTTCGGGAAAAGGCCTATATTTCTGTGTGTCTCCAGGCCTTGTCCCTGCTACTGGTACAACTAGATCTTTGATGAAAGTTTGTAAAATTAAATTAAACTGATGTCATGAGGGGCTTTGTTAATACATGATCGGACCCAAAGTCACTTGAAGCAGAGGTGACATATATGCTAATCAGCCTGATTTTATTATTCCACAATCTATACATGTATCAAAACATCACATTGTACCCCTTAAATATTTATCAATAAAAATGTTTAAAGTTAAAAAAACAGTAATGAAACTAAATAAAACAGAAGATTGAATGTCATCAAGATGTAAATTCTTAAGTTTGTAAATTTTTCTAAGTATTTAAGGTGAATACTTTAAAAGTTTAAATTATTTACAAGTCTAAGACAAAGTTGTAAAGTCTTAGTTTAGTGTATGCTTTGAGTGGTTTATTTACAATGGAGAGAACACTGAATTTAGTTTGATCTGAGTTTGAAGATTGACACCACCATTGTGATATTCTTGGGAAATTGCTTTAACCACTGGTCTTAATTTCCTTACGTGCAAAAACTTGCTGTGTATAGTTTTTGGGAGAATTGGATATGATGATACAAAAAAGTGCTTTTGTAAACTTCAATGTGCTCAACTGGTGTAGGCTGTTATTATACTGGGCACCTACAAATTCTTCAAGCCATTTCTAAATCTTTACCATTTTGTGGCTATGGTAAATATGTTCATGAACAGATTCTAAATACTGTGTATGATATGCAATATATCTTTGTAGAAATCTGTTGTTGGCTGTAGCAGTTAATAAGTTTGGTGTTTGATTAGGAAATGTGTCTCTTTATTTTTTCATCCTCTGTACAAGTTTCTGATGTGCCTAAATGATATGTTTCAATTTGTTTAAAGCTTTCTAAATACATAACAATGAAAATAAATTTGTCAAATAAACTCACTACTAAAAAGGAAACTATGTTGCCACCATGTCTTTTTTAAAGAGAACAAGTATACTAATAAACCCTAATATCCTAAAATTCCCTCCAAATTTGGAATTCTTGATAGAAATTGAGGTTTGAATGAGACAATCAAAAACTTGCCCAGGCAGGCTGGGGCCATAGTTCTGTGAAGCTCTTTTTAAATGCTAGGTGACTGGTGTTGTCTTAGATATATATAATCCCTCAGATCTTTGAGATATGGATTAAGCCAAGCTTAAATGTGTGATTTATCTAGCTAGAAACCTGAGAACTATTTTTATCACCTGGTCAAAAGTTTTAGATTGAGTAATAGTTCCACAAATAGAAATATTTTATATGCTCATGTAGAATGTTCTGCTTAAAGAAAATTTAAGTTCATTAAATAAACTGTCTGCCTTTTGAATTTAAAGTTTGTTTGCCTAAAACTTTGTCTAGGTTTTCCTAAATGTCAGACTCTCAAATACACTTAAAATCAGAAAAACAATGTAAGTATTGTACTTTTTGAAATGGCAACTGTTGAATCATTGAACTTGTGTCTCTGTGTTTTCTCCCTCCAGGAGAATGGTGTTGAAAACGTGGGTTCAGAGGACCTGCCACAGTCCAGGTTTGCTTTCGGTGTTGGGTGTGTGAATTTGTATGCATACTCTGCTCATTTTTAAAGTAAATCTTTGAATCTGACCTACTAAAATATTTCTTCTATCCTTTTATTAGGGAATATCTCACACTACCATCACCTGGACACACTTCCTCCTCAGAGAGTACTATAACTTCAAGTGGTGAGTGGACTTGGAAGAGACATTGAAAAAAAAAAGTATTATAATTTTATGTTCTGAAACCTGCTGAGATGTGTGCAAATGAGAAGAGCATAGGCAAATTCTCCTTTGCATAGGAGTCATGCTGTTAGTTTCTTCCTGTTGGTAGATTCTGGATCAGAAATTTTGAATATGGCTTCTGGTAGCCTTGACTGTAAATCACTCTGTGGGAAAGAGGAAGAAACAAGATCAGCGTCTTCCATGATAGAGATCCAAGGTAAGCTGGATTCAAGAGTAGCTTCATTCTAATACACAAGGCAAACCGGTAAGCTAGTGAAGTCACTGTCCTTAATAGCTCAGCAATATTCTATTAATTCTTATAAAGGAATTTTGAAGACAGAGGGTGAGTATGGAGAAAAGTCCAAGTACCAATTTTTTTTTGTTTAATTTTTTAGATAGAACAAAAACAATAGATTGTGATGGGACTTAAATATTTCCTTCTGACAGACTGACTGAACACTGCTGGGTTTCAACTATGGAACAGATGTGACATCACTTAGGAAATTCTTAGAATCCTAATTATTCTATCAGATTAGAAGGATGGACCAATTAGCAGTGGTGCACTCAGAAGGCAAGAGAGCTAGATGATTTTAGATCTTTCCTGCTTCTCTGCTCTGAAAACCAAGTAGTTCTTAATCATCTTCAGTGAGATGTCACTAGAGTTGACCCCCAAGGGAGGTGTAGGCTCCCATTCCTACTATAAAATGGGGAAAAAAAAATCAAGGAAAATGCATTCTGTTGTTTGAACTCAACATTAAATTTGAGATACAAGTGCTAAGTTGGAGTAGCCATAAAAATTCAGAAATGGAATCCATTCCATGGGTTAAATAAAGAATACACCTTATACCTAGTAAGGAAATATTTTAATCAAAACTGCACCAAGATACCATTCTTTACCTGTCAAATAGACAAAGATGCAAAAAGTTGATTATATTCTGTTGGCAAGGTTATAAGAGAAAAAGGAATTCTCATAGAGTGCTGGAGAAAATGTAAACTTTTGTAACAAATATGGCTACAATATCAAAATGTAATATCTATCAAAATGTAACACTGATGTAGCAATTCATTTTCTAAGAATTTATCCTATTGATACATGTACACACATACAAAATGATGTGTAAGTTTCTTTTTTGCAGCATTATTTGTAATAAAATATTGACAACAAGTTAACTGTTAATGGAAGTCTATACTATGGCATATTCATGCAATGGAATTTTAATATGCATGCATAAAACATGTATAATGAGAATTTTTCATACAAAACTATGCAGGGACTATTTCTTGGGGAAAAGTATAGAAAATATATGTCATATGTAAAATTTGAAAAAGAGTTTTATGTCTGCATAAAGTATTTCTGGAAGGCTAGACAAAAATTAGTAACAGTCTACAGGCAAGAACACAGGTTTCTGGCAGGTATTGAGGACATTTTTTACTGTAAAATATTTTTTGATTTAGGGGTCATGAACTTACTGTTTGAAAAATGTAAGGAAAACTAAAAACATCTATGGGGAGAAATGTGTATTTCTAAGGAATCTGATGATCATTTTGTTTTCATTTTCATATAAAATTTAAAATACAACACATGCTTTAAATATTTTTTTCTTAAAAAGAAAGGAAACCCTGCCTAGCTGCTCACTTCTGTGTCTGCACTGAACTAACTGCAAGATCCTGTGAAGAGAATAAATACCTACAGTAATGACAGTGCAAATCACACAAAAATATGTGGAAGTCACAAAAAGGCATGGCATAAATTTAAAGTGTACTTTTTTTTGATGATATATTTAGAAAGGTGTATGTTAGTGGACATCACAGGCTTATCAGTCTTGCATATATAATTTTTTTAAAAACCTGTTTTCCAAGCTATAAAAAAGCTAAGTTACTAATTGTTCATCCTTCCTTCATCCAGTTTCTATTATTATGCCAGTAATAGGTTCAATAAGAGATAGTGTTCACTTAAAAAGACAAGATTAAAGAAAAACCAGCCTACTGTTTGAAAGGCCATTTGTGGAGATATTCCTTTCAATTGAGCCGTTTTACGTGGCTCAGTGTCCCCGTGGGCCTCTGCTGCTCCATTCTTGACTCTGAGTCATGGGCCTTCGTGCATTTTGTAGTATCTACATTTGTCAACACATGCTAAGGCTTTTGTCTTCCCTGGTCTGCCCGCGTTGCTACCCTCACTATTTCTTCCTCTTTTACTTGTTACTGCACCCCCAACGGTTTACTGTTTCCTTTTCTCATAGGCACCAGTCCAGATCCTGAGAACATTGTATGCCAAGACACTATGAATAAGGATAAAACTGTATCAAATCTGGTAAGGAAGTACGCACATGTGAACAATAAAATTGATATATTACAGTGGTAGCACTGCCTCTTTACTTTGCAAAGGACTCTTAGAAGTATTCCCAGTTTATCCTTTGAAAATTATGAGGTTAACAGAATAAGCAGTCTTGAATATACAGTCACCTGGCAAAGCTCTAGAAGACATAAGGAAGGATAACTATAAATGTTTATAGAAAAATGCTAAATTCCTTTTGCAATAGATAACACTAGTTTCTACGTGTATGAATTAATAATTGAAGGGTAACTTGTAGACTATACATCCAATTCCATGATTTTTCAGGGGTCTTACTTATGTATCAGTCCCTCTGTGTGGAGTTTGTGTGTATTATTGTTGTCTTCTCTCAGTATATAAGCATTGTTGTATTTAGGCCCATTTGGCTGCAAGAAACAGACTCTTGCAAATTAATCAAGTGAAGAGGAGGCTATGGCATGGGTTCATATGAGTAATAAGGTAGAATAAGATATTATGGCCTTCCAGTCTACAGGAAGTGGGACAATGGGTTATGTGATCTGGAACTATCCTTTGTTATGAAGTATATATAGGGTATAGTACTGGCAGGCACACATGCTGAAAATGGTTCCCCTATAAAGAAATGAACAGAAGGAAGTTCAACTTCTTTTGTTTTTTATAGTAGAATGTTCTGAGAAAAAAATCCTTCCCATCTCAAAAAAAAAAGAACCACTTGAAGAGATAATGGATTAGAGCCAGGTACGGTGGCACATGCCTGTAATCTTAGCACTTTGGGAGGCTGAGATAGGAGAATCCCGAGTTCAAAGCCAGCCTCAGCAAGGGCGAGGTGCTAAGCAACTCAGTGAGACCCTGTCTCTACATAAAACACAAAATAGGGCTGGGGATGTGGCTCAGTGGTCGAGTACCCCTGAGTTCAATCCCCGATACCAAAAAAGGAAAAAAGAAAGGAAGAAATAATGGATAAGGAAAACATAGTGATTGAGGTGGTGGAACTGACTAGGATATAGTTGTAATAAATCAGATAAGGGATGAGGTAGTTTGAACTTGGTGAGAATGGAGAAAAGGAGAAGAATTTAACATATATTTAGAGGATGGAATTCTCAGCAGTAATGACTTCAATTGGCGATGTGGGAAAGCAGGTACCCAGGTTTTATGGATTAACCTACAGGAATGAATAGAATAATGTGAGAGGAGAGGGGGAGGAAGAACTGAATTTGTGAAGCTAAATGAGATCAGTTTGAGGTAGGTTTCAGATTGATATGACACATCTGTAGTCTTTAAGGATATTTGATACATAATTATGTACTCATGTTCATAATCGCATCCATGTGACTTTTAGGAACAGAAACATGTTCATGAGTTATTAGCAAAGAACTCTGAAAATATGTGCATGAGATTTTCCAATGACTTGGGCAGACAGGAAGGGAGCACTGAGGATAATGACATATCTAGCAGAGAAGGCAAGGGCTGAGAGACTAGGAAAGAAGATCCACAGGAGAGGGAAGAACATCTTCAAGAAGGAGGGATTTGTTAATTGTTTTAGATGCTACAGTGGCGTCAAGTAAGATGAAGAGTGAGGATGATCATTGGAGTTAGCACTAGGAAGGTCACTGATGAGAGCACTTTCCCTGGAATATTGGGTATGGACTACAATAGTGGATTTGATCATGTGGGAGTGGGAGATGGACTGGATTAAGCCATGGTCAGGCCCTCCTGGAGCAAGGCTGGAGGGAAGCAGGAGGGCTGTGGCTGGGAGAGGTCCTGGGATTAAAGAAAACTTGAAAAACTCAAAGGTATTTACCTATTGGTGACAGTGAGCCAGCACTTTACCTGTATTATTACATTTGTTACATTCTATTGAAACCTTTATTTCAATTGTCTAAAAATTATATGCCATGGTATCAATGGCTCTACCAAGGAAATTTGTCTTGTTAGACATATTTTTTTAATGGAGAATTTCTTTGGTTTTCTCAATTTTTCCATTCTTTTGATGTCTAATATCATAAAAATGATTGCATATTTAAGTTCTCCCATGAGATTTCTCCAGGCTGTACAGTATAACCCTGTTGTTATGGAAACCCTTATATACAAGTGCATTTATTATGTATAGAACAGTTAGTCAGTGACCTAAAAACATATTTATGTGGAATTAAAGCCTCACACAACACAATTTTTTTTTTTTTGGTACCGGAGATTGAACTCGGGGGTACTCAACCACTGAGCCACATCCCCAGCCCTATTTTGTGTTTTATTTAGAGACAAGGTCTCACTGAGTTGCTTAGCACCTGGCTGTTGTTGTGGCTGGCTTTGAACTCACGATTCTTCTGTCTCAGCCTCCCAAAGTGCTAGGATTACAGGTGTGCGCCACCACGCCCAGCTAACATAACACAATCTTTTTTTTTTTTTGTACCGGGGATTGAACTTAGGGGTACTCGACCACTGAGCCACATCCCCCTATTTTGTGCTTTATGTACAGACAGGGTCTCACTGAGTTGCTTAGTGCCTGGTTGTTGCTGAGGCTGACTTTGAACTCATGATTCTCCTGTCTCAGCCTCCCAAAGTGCTAGGATTACAGGCGTGCGCCACTGCACCTTGCTAACACAATCTTGATGGCTATTTTTGCCATAGTTTCCCTCCAAAACTAAAATAGGAAGCCACATTAGATGGTCCTAGATCACCCTCATTTTACCTCTCCATCCATCCATCCAGTTCTACCTCTCCTCTTGCTGCAGCCATGCTCTTGGTTTGCAGACTTTCCATGTTGCTCTGCCTCCTTCCCATTCAGAACACTTATTTACCTAAGCCTCATTTATTTGGCAGCTAATCCAAGTTTGCTTTGTGATAACTTGTGTTCACAGCTTTTCATGTTTGTGTACTTTTTGCCCCAACTAGATTGGGAACCCCCTTAGAGGCAGTCTTGTTTTTGTTTTTCCTTAACCCTTATTACAGTTTTGAATGCTATAGAGTTGGGTTAGGAGAGGACAGGAAGTGGAGAAATGACTGGATATGAAGAACTTCCACTCTATGTACAACAATAAAATTTCCTTATGATTTTAGGAAGCCAAAGAGGAACCCAAAACAATAGAAGAGCATAAAAATGAATGTGCTGCAGGAGGTAAGGAATGTGTTCTATCAACCCCATGTGTACTTTTGGTCCCTGTGGCTATTTTTGTAGCTGTAGTCTTTCTAGGTAAAGATATGCCATCTACAAATTCTGCATCCCTGGATAAGGTCAGCCAATGGGACCCAGTCCTGATTCTATTTGTATCATTGTCAAAAAGCCACATTGACATTGCATTGGCTGTTCAATCCCAGAGGACTTGTAATATAACTAGTGTTCTATTAACTAAGAAGCAAGCCTATGCATTTGGTAGTAATTCTCTGCTCTACTTAGTTTTTTTCAGTATCACATCTAAAAGTAAATAAGCCAGTGTTTTCAAAATAAGTCCTAATAAGCTTCCTTCCCTTCATTAGGGTGGAATAGTGGATAGAGTTCAGGGTGTCAAGTCACTCAGACTCTAGTTTGGGTCCATCTCTGATCATTATGTGATATTAGATAGTTATTCAATTTTGAGGCTGTTCTCATCTGCAAAATGGAAATGATGTATTAAAAAAGTAAGTATATTTTATAGAAAATAGACCATATACTAAGTCCTAGGCTAAATTCTTTATGTGCATAGTTTTAGTCAGTCCTGCAAATATGAGGTAAGGTACCCTGTGGTTCATTTTCCTAGCCTGTGAAATGCAAAGTGTCTGCCACAGAAGGCTTGCTGTGAGGATTGATCAAATAATTCAATAGGTAGGAAGCACATAGAAAGGGTCTGGTACAGCAGTTCTCATAAGTTAGCTATTATATCAAAATTCTTATCTTGTAGATGGTTTAATAAGGTTGTTTCATTCATGATCACGTTTCTGTAAGAGCCAAAGCTCAGCTTTAAATTAAGTGTTATCAGTTTGAAATCCAATGCTCTTATTAAATATATTGTCCTTTGCAAAGTTGTCATAAGGAAAATCCTAATAAATGTAAAGAGCTTTGTTCTGGCATATTGTAAATCTGAGTTTGATGCCATGTTATTATTACTGTTGTTACCAGTATTATTATTGCCATTATTATTACTACAACTACTACTCCTGCCAGCACTCCTGTTAAAGTCTGTATCCAAGGAAGTACCAGGATACCAGAGGAGGTATGCATGTAGCATGGGATCTAGTAAAACAAATATTCAAATGCAAAAAGGACAGACTGGCCCATTTCTTGACTCTGATAAATCTTCAGGTTTCAAAGACTACTAGAGATGTGAGTCAGTGATCTTAATGCCAGGATCCCAGTGGCTTAGCATAAAATTATCTTTTAATTTAAGCACACATATTGGCTGGCTATCCCCTAGATATATTTAAATAAAATACCTTCATTTAGTAAACATAGGACACAACAGCATTTAATGAAATGTGCTTTTAGGTGTTGAGCCATCTTAACCAAAGAATATTTTATTGTCTTTCAATAGAATCTGGATTTTCCCCTGTTCCGGTAACCACCGTGAAGTCGGTTAACTTCAAACAAAGTGAAAAGTAAGCTCTGTTTTAAATTCACTTTTTATTTTTCTGTTGGATAATCTTCTGAGCAAGTCCTTTGTCTTATCCTACAGCACGTCTGCTAATGAGAAGGAGGTGGAGGTGAGTTTAAACTAATTTTTTCCTTTTTGAAAAACATTTCTGCCTCACCTGCTACACTGGCTTCATGCTTAGCATAATGCACACTCAGATATGTTAGGTGTCTGTTTGGCCCAACAGTGATGAAGTGCAGGTCTGGCCTATGCATGCTGGTGTTCTATTGCTAGGAGGAGAACGAAAGGTCTCAGGATAATACTGTGTAAAACTGAAATGTTCAACCGCATTAAACTTTTTCTCTTCACCCTCATGTTATTTTGACAACAGGCAGAATTTCTCAGATTATCTTTGGGATTTAAATGTGACTGGTTTACATTAGAGAAAAGAGTGAAGCTTGAAGAGCGATCCCGGGACTTGGCAGAAGACAATTTGAAGAAGGAAATCACTAATTGTTTAAAACTCTTGGAGGTATGAACCAGAAATTCAGAAGCTATACATTTGGTTGTATTTTAATGATGTTTTTGTAATTAGAGTTTACTTGGATGACTAAAACCAACACCATATGCTAAACCCTGCCAAAACAAAATGTGCATAAAAGAAATCTCTGTTCAATATCAGGCCAAAATGAAAGGTCCAGTAGTGGGAGAATATCAGTAATCATACTAAAAAAAAAAACAAAAAAAACCCTTTAAAGTAGGTCATATAAGTCACCTGCCTTCTCTAGATTTTCAAATAGATTTCAGGCAGAAAACAGAGTAAGAGATAATATCAGCTTTAAGCTTCATAAAGGAAACATCTATTTCCATTTACGATTAACTGAAGAAAAGGAATGTCACTTGAGTCTTGTCAGACTCAAGTCACTGTAAAGTCCTGAGAGAATGAGGTTGTGAGGAAGGATACAACTGTTATCTTTCCATCATGTGAAGTTTCCGCAAAGTTAGAGACAGTTTGGAAATTAAGGAGCCTCGGGGCTGGGATTGTGGCTCAGTGGTAGAGTGCTTGCCTCACTTGGGTGAGGCACTGGGTTTGATCCTCAGCACCACATAAAAGTAAATAAAAAATAAAAGATATTGTGTCCATCTACAACTAAAAAAACAATATTTTTAAAAAAAGGAGCCTCATTTTGGGTGAAGAAAATAAAAATTGGGAAATCATATTAAAATTTTTTGTGTGTTAGCCAGGCATGGTGGCACAAGCCTGTAATCCCAGCACTTAGGGAGGCTGAGACAGGAGAATCACGAGTTCAAAGCCAGCCTCAGCAACAGCGAGGCACTAAGCAACTCAGTGAGACCCTGTCTCTACATAAAACACAAAATAGGGCTGGGGATGTGGTTCAGTGGTCAAGTGCCCCTGAGTTCAATCTCCAGTACCAAAAAAAAAAAAAATTTGTGTGTGTGTGTGATAAAAGTATATAACATGAAATTTACCATCTTAATTTTAACAGCATAGTTCAGTAGTGTTGAGTATATTTAAATTGTTGCAAAGCAGATTTCCAGAACTTTTTCAGCTTTCAAAACTGAAACCCTACACCCATTGACTCCCATTTTTTCCTTAACCCAACCCCTTGAAACCACATTTCTACTGTTTCTATGAATTTGACTGTTAGATACCTCATATAAGTGGACTCATATGATATTTGTATTTGTTATACTGGCTTATTTCACTTAGCATTATGACTTGAAGGTTTATCTGTGTTAAAACATGTGACAGTGTTACCTTCCTTTAGAGAGCTCAATAATATTCCATTTTATGTGTATCCACATTTTGTTTATCCATTCATTTGTGGACATTTGGGTTGCTTCTATTTTTTGCCTGTTGCAAATAGTGCTGTAAGGAACACAGGTGTTCAAATATCTCTTCAGTTGTTTTGAGTATACACCCAGAAGTGGAATTTGCTGGATCATATAGTAATTCTACTTTTAACCTTTTGAGAACCCTCCCCCCATACTGTTTTCATAGTGATTGCTGCTTTTTATATTGTTTCCAGCTGTATTTTGTCCAAGTCTTCACCAACACTTGTCATTTTCTGATTTTATAATAGCCATCCTCATGGGTACAAGGGAATATGTTGTGGTTTGGGTTTGCATTTCACTGATGATTAATTACATTGGGCATGTTTTCATATAACTTGTTGGACATTTGAAAGTCCTCTGTTCATCTTTAAATCCAGTTATTTGGAGTTCTTTATATATTTCAAATATGAATTCCTTTACAGTTATATTCCTTTAAGTTACTTTCTTAGGATACCTTTTCACTCTACTGATTTGGTCCTTTGATGCACAAAAGCTTTTGACATAGTCCCTTTTGTCTCTTTTCACTTTTATTGTCTGTTCTTTTGGTGTTCTATCCAAGAAATTGTAGCTAAATACAATGCTATGAAGCTTTTCCTCTGTATTTTCTTCTGGTTTTCTAACTTGGAGTCTTACTTTTAGGTCTTTTATCAATTTTGAGTTAATTTTTATATATGGTACAGAGGATGGGCCAATTTAATATTTTTGCATATGAATAGCCACTGTTCTCAACACTGTTGAAGAGACTTTCCCCTGTTTTGCATTCTTGGTACCTTCTCAAAGATCATTTGACCTCATACACAAGAGTTTACTGCTGGGCTCTTTCTTCTATTTCATTAGTCTTATGTCTGCTTTTTTGGTGCTGGGACTCAGTCAAGGGTCTCATGAATGTTAAGCACATGCTCCAACACTGAAATATACTTCCAGGCCCACATTTTCCTATTTCTATGAAAAAAGAAAAAGAAAAAAACATGCCATTGGCATTTTATTAGAGAATGCCTTGAATCTGTAAATTGCTTTGGGTGGTATGGATGTTCAAAATTAGGTATACTGATTTATGAACACAGAATATCTTTTCATTTATTTGTCTTGAATTTTTTTCAGCAATGTTTTTATAGTTTTCAATATATGAGACTTCTATCTCCTTGGTTATGTTTATTCCCAAGCATTATATTCTTATTATGCCTTTGGAAACAGAATAGTTTTCCTTGTTTTTTCTTTACTTGTAGATGGACACAATACCTTTACTTTATTTTTATGTGGTGCTGAGGATCGAATCCAGTACCTCACGTATGTTAGGCCAGCACTCTCCCCCTGAGCTACAACCACAGCCCTGGAATTGTTTTCTTAATTTTCTTTATGGAAATTGTTATTATATAGGATGGTATTTAGGAAGACATCTGATTGTTTTGTTATTAATTTTGCATCCTATAATTTTGCTGAATTTGTCCTGACAGTTTTTGTGGAATTATTAGTGTTTTCTACAGAAAAGATCATGCCATCTGTGAACAGATATTTGTACTTTGTCCTTTCTGACTTGGATTCCTTTTCTTTTTCTTGCCTAGTCATTCTGGTTATGGTACTAGTGTTATAATATGCTGAATAAAAGTGGTGAGGGTAGGAATCCTTACCTTGTTCCTGATCTTAGAGGAAAAGTTTTATCTTTCAGCATTGAGTATGATGTTCATTGTGGATTTTTAATGTATGATTTATATTATGTTGAGGTAATTTCCTATTCATAGATTTTTGATCTGTTTTCTTTAAATCACAAAAGTGTTGAATCTTATCAAATGTTTTTTCTATATCAATTGAGAAAAGCATGATTTTTGTCTTCCTTTCTGTTAATGTGGCATATTACATTGATTGCTGTTCATATATTGAATCATCCTTGCATTCCAGAAATAAATCCCTTTTGAGCATGCTCTATAACACCTTCAATATGCTTTTGAATTCAGTTTGCTGGCATTTTGTTAAGGATCTGTTTGCATCAATATTCATCAAGTTTATTAATCTGTACCTTCTTTTCTTGTCCAGCTTTGGTATCAAGGTAATGGGGTCCTCAAAGAATAAGCCTGGTAATACTCCCCATTGTTCAGTTTTTTAAAAGTGTTTTTAAATTACTGGCATTATTTCTTCTTTTAACGTTTGTTAGAATTCCCCAGTGAAGCTATTTGGTCCTAGACCTTTCTTTGTTGGGATGTTTTTGATTACTGATTCAATCTCCTAACTAATTATGAATTTGTTCAGATTCTTTATTTCTTCATGATTCAGTCTAGGTTAACCATATCTGTTCTGCTTACAATTAATATCTTTTCTTCTCTTCCTAACTGGAGGTGGTTAATTATTTTTATAATTCTTTTCTGTGGTAGTAGGGATGGAACTCAGAGCCTCACACATGATAGGCAAATGCTATGCCACTAAGCCACATTCCTAGCCCCTAGAGGTTGTTGTTTAAACTACTAGAGAGAACTACATGTCTGACAGTGGTCATTCTAGTTGGTTAACAACTTTCTTGTTGCAACTTAGACCTATCTGTTTCAGAAGTGGCTGCAATTCATTGAGCACCTATTGTGTGAAAAGCATTTGGCATCCATTACCTTTCATATTGCTGTATTCTTGGGAAGGAGTTGTCAGATCTCCTTAGACCGATAGGAAAATAGAAAATAAAAAAGATTGACATTTTAGCATTTTCAGAATTATGTGATTTATAATTAATGATACCTCATAGTTTTATTGGCAATACTTTTTATTGATGATACACAAAATAATGCACCTCTTATAATTCATGGAGTTTTCGATTTGGACATGTTTTAGAAGTTTGACAATCATAGACTAATGAGTGGTGGTGGATTCTATGCTTCTATATCTGCTCTTCTATAAATTCTGTCTTTACCCTAGTGAAAAGGATGGTCCTTCATCAGGAAGGGCATCATCTTAGATAAAGTTCACAGGTTTTTTCAGGGAAATATATTCATGAGGCAGTAGAGACATACCCACCTAGCTAGCCCAATACCATGTTATCAATAGAAGAGCAAGTGTAGTAGTCAGAGTCAGATCTAATTCCACTGTTCTGCTACTTTTCTCAATATTCTATCCTATGCTGTTCATATGATACATTCAACTCATTTCTAAGCAAAATCTCTTTACTATTACCAATTAATGATATCCCATCCTATTAACCACAGAAAGATATTAATGTACAGGAAGAAGGGGCACTTTTGGGAATTATAAAAAGAATGAATCATGAACACATCTAAAAAATTTTGTGAGCATTTATATATGCCTATTCCAACAAAGATATATTTTTATATCATTCATTATTGGTCTTTGTTGCTGTTTTTCAACTTTCCACCAAGATAATTGAGATTAGGCTTAGTATACAAATCTCTTGCTTAATGCTTATATAAGTTCTATATATTTTACTTAAACTTTGCTTTCTGTGCAGTCTTTAACACCTCTATGTGAAGATGACAACCAGGCCCAGGAAGTCATTAAGAAGCTGGAGAAGAGTATAACGTTTCTTGGCCAATGTGCAACTCGAGTAGCCAGTAGGGCCGAGATGCTAGGAGCCATTAATCAGGTAACTTGTCTCTATTCCTTTAGTTACAGCAAAATTGTAGGATGTGTTTTCCCTGAGACTGTGGAGTATACTTTCTTGGAATAAGTTTTTAAGAATACTTTGTTATGTATGACAAGCAGGCTTAATGTATAAAAAATAGGAATATACAAATAAAAATGTAAAGAAAAATCTCTAATACTAATATTAGGGGCAGTAGCCATCATTATCAAAACTTTGTGGTATATTCTTCTAGACACTTCCTTCATACTAGCTTATAATCTACTCCATACAGTGTTATAATCTGTTTCTTTTTCATTCAAAATATAGCATAGATAACTTTCCATATGGTACAAATATATACACACCTGTCACCATTTTATGGTATTCTGTTAAATAATTATGACTCATTTAACCAATTCCTTATATTTAATCATTTCTGCATGCTCTTGATATTTTCTTATAAACCATGCTACAATAAATGTCCTTGTACATGCATTTTTGTATACTTGTGCATAGAAAAGTAGAATTTCAAATTTTTTTATGGGAAAATCTGAGGAGACTAAAATATATACTAAACAGACTCGTTAAAATATATTTTCTTAAGGCAATATTTAATTTTGGTGGTAGTTTTAATTTGATCATTTATTTTCCATTTATATGTCCTAATTCCTTTTAACCACTCACTAGAGGATAATATTTTATTTTTACTGAGGTTATGCATGCATGTAGTTTGTTTTAAAAAGTGAAATGACTCTCTAAACCTTATTATCCAGTTTTCCATGCTTTAGAGCAACAACTTTAAACTCCTCGTGTCTATTTTATATTTCTAAATAACATGTTTATGCTGCCATTTCAGGATTTCTTGTTTGTTTTTGGTTTTTGGTTTCAGGGGATGAACTCAGGGATGCTCTGGCACTGAACTACAACCCCGCCCTTTGTATTTCTTATTTTGAGACAGGGTTTCGCTAAGTTTTTGAGGCTAGGCTAGAACTTGTAGTCCTCCTGCCTCAGCTTCCCAACTCGCGGGGATTATAGGCATGCACCACCACATCTGGCTAGTGATCTAGTTTGTTTTAGGTATTGTCTGTTGCTTTCCCACTATGAAGAGGAACATGTAGTTTCTTTGTCAATCTCTGCCTCCTCAAACCTTTTGCGTCTGCCTCAGTGTGTTGTCGACCTCTCTTCTTTCCTGACCAATCTATAACTCCACAGTCAAATGTAGTATTTACTCCCTTATGTTAACCTTCAAAACTTCTCCCTTTCTTGTTTTGATTTTCTCATTTAGCAAACCCAACCTGTTTAAGTCCACTTCTCCACCTGCTCAGGGCTACGTGGCTGGAAAACAGCACAGCCCTGTGCTGACCAAGCAAGCCCTTGAACTTCATCATCACAAGAGTCCAGTGGGTCCTGGGGCTTCTCATCCTCACCCTCCCTCTCTGAGTACTATCAGTTTTCCACTGTCTCTTCAGATGTCCTGCCCCATCTTCTCTGTCAAATGATGACTTTGCTTCCTACCTCACTGAGAAAACAGACGAAAGAAAGAACTGCTGCACACCCTAAACCACTAGTGTCTGAGCCCATAGACGCTGCTTTCTTTCCTGTTACTGAATACAAGCTCTGACCCTATATACAAGATCCCATCCACTCTGGTTATTTAGGTACATAGGTCTCAGTTCTCCCAAGTTGCCTCTGCTGCAGGAATCAGACTGGCCAAGAAGCAGCAAGTGGAGATCAGACTCCAAATTCTGAGCCCCCATTGGCAGTTTCTTACAACATTTATAGGCTCTCTGGTGCCTTACTACTTTTAGTCTACACGATGGAAGGTCCTGCATGGTGTTTCTAAGGGCAAGCGGGTTTACAGAAGCAGAGTGAGATAAGAGGAGGGACCTGCCCCTCTCACAAGGCCTTTGATACATCTCTAGCCTTGGGCCAGAAGCTTTGGCCAGCAGTGTTTACACTTCACAGGGAGTAATTACATTGCTAGAGGTAGTTATTTACAAAGGTAGAGGCCCATGGTGGTAAGTCTCCTGAAGAAGGGCTGACTAAAGTGGGAGGGGAACTCTCCCCTTCCCAGGCACTGGTGTTCTTATGGTTTATTTTACATCCAGGCCTGGTTTTGTCATCCATCATACCTCCATCTGCAGTTTTTCCCTTTCTATGAAATCACTCCCCTCAGCACACAAATATGTTGTTTTAAAGATGGAGAGGGGCTGAGGTTTCTCTCTGGTTGAGTGCTGGCTTAGCATAGGTGAGGTTCTGGGGTCCACTCCCAGTACTGCAAAAATAAGTAAGTAAATACAATTGTTTTTAAAAATAGAGAAAATACAAACTAAACCTAAACAAAATTGGGTCCTTTCTACTTTGACTACCACCTGGTTTCTCTGTTTCCATTTGTAGCAAATCTCTTCTGTGGAGCAAAACTCACTGGGCCAGGTATCTCTCCTCCCATTCTTTTCTAAACTTACTCTGATCAACTTCATACCTCCATCAAGCTGGTTTTACCAAGGTCACCAAAGACCTGCACCTTACCAAATTCAGTTTCTTAGCCCTCAGCTCTCATAACCTAGCCATACTCTTCTTTCTGTGGAGAACTCCTTCTCACACAGCTTTCAGGCACTACATTCTGCTGGCTCTTTTACGTCATGGGCTGCTCTATTCTGGGCCGATCTGTGTTTCCACGCCTTCTCCCAGGCGCCTTGATGCTGAAGAACTGCAGGACTCCACTCTTGCCTCTGATCTCTATCTCTACTGCATCTCCTTATGGTCCCGGGTAGCCAACTGACCACTTCCTGTTTGCCTAAATCTCATCCTGAGTTCCAGACTAGAATACAGTATTATGACTCAATATTTCCACTTGGATATTTGATAACTCACACTTAACATATCTAAAACTAAGATCCAAAATCTGCCCCGCCCATCATCTCTTGGCCTCAGACATGGGCACAGGGCAAAATTCCCCTTGGGGGTAATTCCAAACACTTTTCTTGCTTACTCTACATCCAGTTTGATAGGAAATACCTTTGGCTCTACCGTCAAAACATGTGTAGCATTCAACCACTTATTTCCCTCTCATGGCAACAACCTCTATCTCTCTATCTAAGCCGCTATTCTCTTTCTTCCAGATGGACACAGTCACTTCCAAAATGGTTATCTTGTTTCTCCCAAATCCCAGTTCTCCTCCCAACAGTCTATTCTTTTTTTCCAAAAGTGTATTTTTTGATGACAGTAGAATGCATTTTGACACATCATACATAAATGGAATGTAACTTCCCATTTATCTGGTTGTACATGATGTAGAGTTACATAGGTCCTGTAATCATATATGCACATAGGATAATAATATCTGATTCATTCTATCCTTCCTACTCCCCCACCCTCGCCCCTCCCTTCACTCTCCCAAGTCTAATCCAAAGTACCTCTATCCCTGCCCCCCATTATTGTGTATTAGCATCCACACATCAGAGACAACAATTAGCCTTTGGTTCTTTGGGATTGGCTTATTTTGCTTAGTGTAATATTCTCCAGTTCCATCCATTTACCTGCAAATGCCATAATTTCATTCCTCTTTAAGGCTGAGTAATATTCCATTGTGTATATATACCATAGTTTTTTTTTATCCATTCATCTGTTGAAGGGCACCTAGATTGGTTCCATAGTTTAGCTATTGTGAATTGAGCTGCTATAAACATTGATGTGGCTGTGTTATTATAGTATGCTGATTTTAATTCCTTTGAATATACACCAAGGAGTGAGATAACTAGGTCAAGTTTTCTGAGGAATCTCCATACTGCTTTCCAGAGTGGTTGCACTAATTTGCAGTCCCACAAGCAATGTATGAGTGTATCTTTTTCCCCACAACCTCACAACATTAATTGTTACTTGTATTATTGATAATTGCCATTCTGACTGGAGTGAAATGAAATCTCAATGTAGCTTTGATTTGCATTTCTGTAATTGCTAGAGTTGTTGAACATTTTTTCATGTATTTGTTGACCAATTGTATTTCTTCTGTGAAGTGTATGTTCAGTTCCTTATCCCATTTATTCATGGCACTATTTGTTTTTTTAGTGTTAAGTGTTTTGAGTTCTTTACATATCCTGGAGATTAATGCTCTATCTGAAGTACAGGTAGCAAAGATTTTCTCCCGTACTCTAGGCTTTCTCATCACTTTCTTGATTTTTTTCTGTGCTTCTTAGTTTGATTCCATCCATTTATTAATTCTTGATTTTACTTCTTGCTCTTTAGGAGTCTTGTTGAGGAATTCAGTCCCTAAGCTGACATGATGAAGACATGGGCCTACTTTTTCCACAGGGTATCTCGTCTAATTCCTAGGTCCTTAATCCACTTTGAGTTGAGTTTTGTGCATGGTGAGAGATAGGGGTTTAATTTCATTTTGATACATATGGGTTTCCAGTTTTCCCAGCACCAGTTGTTGAAGAGGCTATCTTTTCACCAGTGTATGTTTTTGGTGCCTTTGTCTAGTATGAAATAACTGTATTTATGTGGATTTATCTCTGTATTCTTTACCAGTGGTCTTCATGTCTGTTTTGGTGCCAATGTCATATCAGTTTTGTTACTATAACTCTAGTATAATTTAAGGTCTGGTATTGTGATGCCTCCTGCTTCATTTTTCTCACTAAGGATTGCTTTGGCGATTCTGGGACTTAGATTTCCAAATGAATTTCATCTACTTTTTCTATTTCTAAGAAGAATATCATTGGAATTTTAATAGTAATTGCATCAAATCTATATAACTGTTTTGGTAGTATGTCCATTTTGACAATATTCTGCCTGTCCAAGAACACAGGAGATTCTTTTATCTTCTAAGATCTTCAATTCCTTTCTTTAGTGTTCTGTAGTGTTCATTGTCAAGGTATTTACTTCTTTTGTTAGATTGATTTCCAAATATTTATTAATTTTTGGGTCTATTGTGAATGAGATTGTTTTCCTAATTTCTATTTCAATGGATTCATCACTGATGTATAGGAACACAATTGATTTATGAGGGTTAATTTTGATCCTGCTACTTAGTTGAATTCATTATAAGTTCTAGAAGTTTTATAGTAGAGATTTTGGGTCTTCTAAATATAGAACTATGTCATCTGCAAATAGAGATAGTTTGAGCTTTCTTTTCCTATTCACATCCCTTCAATTTCTTTCTTTTGTCTAATTGCTATGGCTAGAGTTTTAAGGACTATGTTGAATTGAAGTGAAAGAGGGCATCACAGTCTTGTTCCAGTCTTCATGATTTTCTGTTTTATTAGAGTATAAATTTTTAAAAGTTTATTATCTGTATTTCAACAGTGTCTGTTGTGCTATCTCCTTTTTTATTATGAATTTTAGTAATTTGAGTTTTCTCTCTCTCTGTTACTTGGCTATGGGTTCATCAATTTTATTCTTTTTTTTTAAGAGAACCAATGCTTTGTTTTGTCTTTTTTAGGATTTTATTTTTTGTTTCAATTTCATTGATTTTTGGCTCTGATTTTAACTATTTCCTGTCCTCTTCTGCTTTTGGTGTTGATTTGTTCTTCTTTATCTAGGGCTTTGAGATATAATGTTAGGTTATTTATTTGGTGACTTTCTATTTTTTTTTTTTAATAATTTTTTCTAGTTGTAGATGGACACAATGTCTTTATTTTATTGCTTTTGTATGTGGTGCTGAGGATCGAACCCAGGGCCTCACGCATGCGAGGCAAGCGCTCTACTGCTGAGCTACAATCCCAGCCCCGACTTTCTGTTCTTTTAATGAATAAGCTCAATGCAATGAACTTTCCTCTCAGTACTGGCTTCATAGTGTCACAGAGATTTTGATATGTTGTATCACTCTTCTCTCTTACTTCTAAGTACTTTTATATTTTATCCCTGATTTCTTCTGCTATCCATTGGTCATTCAATAGTGTATTATTTAGCTTCCAGGTGTTAGAGTAGCTTCTATTTTTTATTTTATCATTGATTTCTAATTTCATTCCATTATGATCTGATTGAATGCTAAGTATTCTCTCTCTCTCTCTTTAATTTGCTAAGAGTTGCTTTGTGGCCTAAGATATGGTCTATTTTAGAGAAGGATCCACATGCTGCTGAGAAGAAAATGTATTCAGTCCTTGGTGGATGAAATATTCTATATATGTCTAAATTATTAATTGCATTTTTTAGTTCTATAGTGTCTTTATTTAGTGTTTGTTTGGAGGATATTTCCAGGTTGAGAGAAGTGTGTTAAAATCACCCAGTATTATTGTGTTGTGATCTATTTGATTCTTGAAATCGAGAAAGGTTGGTTTGATATGCATGGATGCTCCATTGTTTGGGGCATAAATATTTATGATTGTACTGTCTTGTTGATGTACAATTCTCTTAGGCAGCATGAAATGTCCTCCCTTGTTCCTTCTGATTAACTTTGGCTTTAAGTGTAATTTTTCTGATATGAGGATAGAGACCCCTGCTTGTTTATGAGATCCATGTGAATGAGATGTTTTTTCCCATCCTTTTACCTTCAGTCTGTGGATATCTTTGCCTATGAGGTGAGTCTC
>PVHX01006980.1:0-95364 GCA_004024805.1 Geosciurus inauris
AAAAAAAACTGAGTCACTTACCGTGAGCTTTAGGGATTCGTTGCAACTTCACAAACTTTCACCTGCGCAGCCTTTTTCTTTATCAATGTTTCTTCTTGATATCAATACTTCCCGGGTTTCTGGCACCAGTTATCGTCGCCCGCCGGCAGGAGACAATAAGGACACCGTTGTTCTTAGAAAACAGTCTTTATTTTGTCGAGCGCTCTTCTTGCCTTCCAAGGTTCTCTTTGTTCTCCTGCTTTTTTCCCCCAGCCACCTTCTATATACTTTTTCATACAGCAGGAAGTGTTACAGAACAGAGTTATAACCAATTAGCAGAAATAACATTATCAAGCACAAGGGAAATACATGAGCAGAATACAGGCGTGTATCAGAGCAGGCAATGCCCACGAGCCAAGCATGCACAGTGACGTTGCCGCCAACCAATGCTGTGCACTTCCTTAAGTTGTCCACCTGTTTACTGCAAGTTTCTGGCATATAGCCAGGTTGCCATCTTAAAAGGACAGGGCAACTCCCGGATCCAGGGAGCTCGCTCCCCACAATAGACGAATGGATAAAGAAACTGTGGTATATATACACAATGGAATATTACTCAGCATTAAAAGAGAATAAAATTATGGCATTTGAGGTAAATGGATGGAGTTGGAGAACATCATGCTAAGTGAAGTAAGCCAATCCCAAAAAACCAAATGCTGAATGTTCTCTCCGATAAGTGGATGCTGATCCATAATGGGGCGGGGGCATGGGAAGAATGGGGGAACTTTGGTCAAAGGGGAGGGAGGGGAGGGGAGGGGACATGGGGACAGGAAAGATGGTGGAATGAGATGGACGGCAATGCCCTAGGTACATGTATGATTGCACATATGGTGTGACTCTACATCGTGTACAGCCAGAGAAATGAAAAGTTGTGCTCCATTTGTGTACAATGAATCAAAATGCATTCTGCTGTCATGTATACCTAATTAGAATAAGTTTTAAAAAGAGTGAAAAAAAAGATATAACCAGGCTGAGGTTGTGGCTCAGTGGTAGAGCACTTTCCTAGCATGTGTGAGGCACCATATAGAAATGAATAAATAAAAAATAAAGGTCCATTGATGACTAAAAAATGTTTTTAGAAAGATAACCATGTAAATTCACCTGTATATTTAGAGTGTTGTGATTATTTTTTCCTTTTATCTGTACTTGGTTAAGTGAGTCAATAGAAAGGCAGGGTCTCTAGGGACATGAAATTCCAAGTGTCATCCATGGACTAGCAGTGCTGGGATTCAACTCACAACTTACAGCTTGTTAGAAATGCAAAAAGAAAGTACATATTACATATAAGAAAAATAAAATATAAAAAATTTGCTTAGGAGTAATTATTATCCAGCATTTTAATAGGTCCATATAATTGTCATTCATTGTAGAGTTTTTTAATCTTCCATGAAAAGGTATGTAAGTTAGAGATTTGATGAAATTCAGGTCCCCTGTAATGACATAGTTCCCTGACTTTCCTGTCTAGTAAACCCATTTAAAATGATAGTGATGTGAATTATATCTCAATTATTAAAAATCCATCTAAAGATTAGTGATTTTGTTTGTGTGTGGATATGAATATAGGTATATATATTATTTTTTTCAAATAATATATGGGGTCAAACTCTGCAATACCACACCACAGTGATTATTGTGGTCTATTATGGAGATAGGTTCATACTAATCTCTACATCTATATTAGTAATTTCCAGCCCAGGGCAATTTTACCTCTAATGGACATGTGGCAATGTCTGGAGACAATTTTGGTTGTTGCAGCCTCAGATGGGAAGAGTGTTACTGGGAGTGCAATACTAATGGCGTCTAATGTGTTAGGGCTAGGATGCTGCTAAACATCCTGCAAGGCATAGGACAGCCTCCACAGAGAATAATTATCTGGCTAGAATGCCAATGGTGCTGAGGTTGAGAAACTCTGATCTACAGTATCATACTTTATATTCTGATTTGTAACTATACTTAACAATATACCTTAGACATTTTCTCATGTCAATGCTTAGAGTTTTACCTTCTCTCTTTGTATTCTTAGTTCAATAATTTTTAATGAGAAGTGACTTCTGAATTTTATCTAAACATTTTCTGGTGAAATAAACACGTTTCCTTTAATCTATTAATCATATATACCATGAAGAAATTTGCTCATGTCACATCATTCTTTTAATCCTCAGATAAGTCTTATGTAATAAACATTTTTTTAAAAAATTTCCAAGAACAGTTTCTTTTTTAATTCACTCTTCTTGGTAACAGCTTGTATTTTTTCAGATTCTTTGCGTTTTCCAAACTTTCTGAGGATAATAATTAGAAGTTTTCAGAAAGTCTCTTCTGTTCCTGAAACAACTCTTTCTTCTAGAGCGAGTTGTTTGTTTCTCTTAAAGCTCATCTGCATGCTCTTATTCTGTGCATCTTGAGACTCATAGTTGTTCATGCATACATTTCAATGACTGACTAGATTGTGCAGATTATAGGTAGGCCTAGTGTCCCTCCACAGTTCTGAAGGTCTCCTCCACAATAACTTTTCTGATGACCAGGAGGTGAGACAGGGATCTATAGGAGAGTGGGCAGGGATGTGCTAACAGACGGGATTTTTTTCCGAGTGCCTACTGTACAGGTGGAAAAAGGCCAGCCAAGCTCAGGCTCCTCATTTGCTGTAGCAAGACAGACTTAATGTGGACACCGAGTGGGTAGTATATTTCACCCTGCATATTGGTTCATTTCCTTTATAACTTTGTGTTTGTTGTGGAGTTGCAAAGCTGCATTGGGCTTTCTTTCTCTTCCCTCTTAGACTCTATAGTGCCTTCCTTATTGGTCTTCCAGTTTATTTATCCATCGTACCTAACCTGAGTGCAAATGTCTCAACCAGGTATTCTGTATACAAACAGTATACATGCCTACCATGTGTGAGGCACTGGATTTGAACCTTATTTCATGATTTGCTCCAACTCCAGCTAACTGTGAACTTAAATTCTCCTAGAATCCACTTGGGGACCTATAGTTTGAGCTGCAGATTTCTTATTTATGGTTTCCCATCAGGCAAAGAGCTTCCTTCTATGTATTTTCTATTGCTTCAATGAAATTTTGGCAGGTATGAGGGATAAACACATTTGCTTGGGCATCATCTTCAACAAATCAGTTTGCAAGTTTTAAATTTTAAAACATATTGTCAAAAATCAATTCTCCAAAATAAAATTTGCACTAGTTTACACTTCTATCAACAGCAGATGAGAATGCCAATTTGCCTGTTCCCATGCTAGCTCTGGGAGAAACCTGTCCTTTAAATCTTTCTTAGTCTCACGGGTTAAAAAACATATTCTTTTAATTTTTATTGCATCTCCTTGATTGTTACCAAAGTTAAGAATCTTTTCATCTTTATAATAGCTTCTTGGTTTCTGTTACTGTGAATTTTGTTTACTCCCCATTGGTTTTTCCGTTGAAGTGTTTGTTCATTTTTATTGTCTTGAAAGTTATTTGTCTGTGCTAAGTATATAATTATATTTCTGCCTTATGTTGCATGTTTCCCCATTTGTCTTTTGTGTTTTATTTTTATGTATGCCATATTTTGCTCTAGAGTTTAAAAATAACTTTTGTAGTTAAATCTATCAATACTTTCCTTTATGGTTTCTGATTTTAGTATAATACTTTTCCTTATCCTACTTTCTTTTTAAAAAAATTTCTTGAGGGTCTGGGGTTGTAGCTCAGTGGTAGAGGGCTTGCCTAGCATGTGTGAGGCACTGGATTTGAACCTCAGCACCACATTAAAAAAATAAAAATAAAAAAATAAAATAAAGGTATCGTGTCCATATACAACTAAAAATATTTTAAAAAATTTCTTGAGATAAATGCTTACTTGATCAACTTTTGATTTTTCTTGTTTATTAATGTAAATGTTTATAGGTTTGAATTTTCCTTTGAATATGGCTTTAATTATATCTCAAAAATTTTGATAAGTAGAGTAACATTGTTACTATTAAAAGTAATGTATAATTCTAATCTCTCTATTATGTAGGAGTTATTTAGAGGGGTCACTTAATATTTCCACATAATTACTTCTTTTAAAGTTATTTTATTGATAGCTCCTTTAAAAATGTATTTGGTCAAGGATTTTGACTTTGTAGAACTTTTTACTAACAATATGATCTTTTAATATCTATGCAGTTGCAATTATTCTGTAAAACTCATCTTTAACCATCCTTAAGAGATTTTTCACACCTTTCATCTTTTTTTATAGATGAGATCTTTCCCAATTTCATCTGAACTTTCCTCAAAACAGCTCTTTCTTTACACTTTCATTTCATTTCTAGAAACATGTTATGAAACTTTTTTTTTTTTCTGGTACTGGGGATTGAACTCAGGGGTACTCGACCACTGAGCCACATTCCCAGCCCTATTTTGTGTTTTACATAGAGACAGGGTCTCACTGAGTTGCTTAGCACCTCGCTGTTGCTGAGGCTGGCTTTGAACTCGCGATTCTCCTGTCTCAGCCTCGCTGAGTGCTGGGATTACAGGCTTGAGCCACCGCGCCCGGCTGAAACTTTTTGAATTGTAAAGAGAATGCTCTTTTGAGCACTTGTTTGATTATGGATCTAGACCATAAGCAAATTACACAAACCTAGAATCAGATTTTCAAGGTAGTATCAGGCCCAACAATAACACATGCAATGGCATCACCAGGAGGATAGGAAGAAATCCAGATCAGTAGGCAGAACAACATTTTAAAGAAATTTAAGAGATCTAAAAAATACAACAAGATTGATCTCAGGATTAGTCTAAAAGCAGGCAAACTAGTGCTTCAAGAGGCTTGTGGAATAATTAAAATTGAATTCTGGAATACAATGGATATCAAATTCAAAAGGTAGGCAGCCAGAGAGACCAAGTACTAGAATCAACAATAGATTTGCTAAAAAGATTTTCAACCTGGAAAAGTGACCAAGATTAGAATCAGAAGAATGGAACAAAATAGAGAAATCACTAGACCTAGGTAAAGTCTCAGAGATGTGAATTAGTAGATGTGGTGGTATCAAGTCCAATATTCTTAGTTTAGAAATCGCTTCAATGCCTTCTTCCTAAATTAGAATTGACCCTAGTGGTCCAGTGTCTCTTGATTTAGGGTTTGGATTTGGTGGCAGAAGGGAGGCATGGTAGGCATAATCTTATATAACATATGGAAAACTCAGTTATCCCAGTAAATGATGCTGTACAATAGGACACCATTTCTATTAAAAAATAATTACATGTTTAGCAGGACACTGCGGCATGCCCTATAGTCAGAGCTACTTGGGAGTCTGAGGCAGAAGGATCTCTTGATCCAGGAATTTGACATCAGCCTGGGTAATATAATGACTCTCCATCTTGAAAAACAACAACAACAACAACAACAAGAACAATAACAACAAAAAAAAAACACTTGACATGTTCAATTGATACATTGAAATTACCAGAACTGATAAATCTTACTATGGCACCAAAATCTAAGGTAAATATTAATATAGTTCCCACTTTACAGAGTAAAATCTAGATAATTTCAATGTACACATAGGGAAAAAAATGATTGAAAATTCCAGAGCCTAACACAATATAAACCTTCAACAAATATTTTTGAATGAATTAATGAAGAATGAAATTGCAAGCTGGGTGTGGTAGCGCAAGCCTGTAATTCCAGCACTTAGGGAGGCTCATGAGACAGGAGGATCGTGAGTTCAAAGCCAGTCTTGCAACAGTGAGGCACTAAGCAACTCAGTGAGACCCTGTCTCTACATAAAACACAAAATAGGACTGGGGACATGGCTCAGTGGTCGAGTGCCCCTAAGTTCAATCTCCAGTAACAAAAAAAAAAAAAAAAAAGAATGAAATTGCAGCCTAATTTTTAAGAGCAAAAAATAAAGTGGAGATGAAACATTCATTAATAGGGAAAAAGAGGGCTGGGATTGTAGCTCAGCGGTAGAGCGCTTGCCTCGCATGCGTGAGTCCCTGGGTTCGATCCTCAGCACCACATACAAAGCAATAAAATAAAGACATTGTGTCCATCTACAACTAAAAAATATTTAAAAAAAAAAATAGGGAAAAAGAGAGCTGGAGATATAGCTCAGTTGGTACAGGGCTTGCCTTGTATGCACAAGGCTCTGGTTCAACCCCAGAAAATATAAATAAATAAATAAATAAATAAATAAAGGAATAGAAAGTCTAGTATATTCTTACTCTGCGGTGCTGTATGATCATGGAAAAAAATCTAAATAGATCTTGTACTCCATCACATTGAATGGTGTTTATGATATTTTAAAATCCAGAAATAAAAAGAATTTGGAAAACTCATCTTTAATCTTTTAATTAAGAACATCTTTTGATCTCCATATATTTATCCATTATCCAGCTTCAACGGTTATCAACATGCTACAATTATCATTTTATATATCTGCTTCATTTTTCATGGTATGTTTGAGGAGTAAATTACATGCATATACATAGTATCATCCAATTTTCTGTTTGTACTAGGAATTGAACCCAGGAATGCTTTACCACTGCACTTTTTTTTTTTTTTTTTTTTGAGATGGGGTCTCATTAAGTTGCTTAGGGCCTCACTAACTTGCTAAGGCTGGCCAATATTATCCAACTTTAAAAAGTAACAAAGTCCGTGTATACCTGTGTGCTTATGTCTGTGTGTAATTAGTGAAAGATCTAGAAGAAAACACATCAGACCATTAATAATAATTATCCATAGTGTGTGAGAGTGAAGCAGGCAAGGCTAAGGTAAGTAAGATTTTAACTTTTTAATTTTATATTCATGAGTTATTTTTTTAAATAACATTGTATAACCTTTTACCATTGCAAGGAAGGCAAAACTACCTTCTTAGGGTCTGAGAATTAAGTTGACATATGACAGATTAACAGGAGAAACAGGAGATAAGCATACATATTTTATGTGAAAAAATTCCCACAAAGAAAATGAAGACCCAAAGAAGTAGCAAAACCCAAATGCTTATATAGTAGTTGAACAAAGAGTGGTACTGGGGAAAAGTTAACTAAAACATGGAGAGGTGAAGAAAGAGTTATTTTAACAAAGTTTGATTGTACAGATTTTTCTTGGCCTGAACTCCTTGTCTCTAGTGATTAGAATGTTTCTTTTTTCCAAATACATGGAGAAAAGTGGAGGTCAGTGTCCTTTATGTATATGCTATTTTTCAAGTGCCTTTAGCTCAAAATAATTCTTATGCTAAAGTGGAATATTTTAGGGTGGACTATTCTGCCACCCTTCAAAACTAAGAATTTTAATAAAAAAGAAGGAAAATATATAAAGAGTAACTAAATTAACATAGTTATTAACTTTAATGCCCAAAGGAGATATTTAATCTGGCATTTACATATGACCTTTATATTTTCATTTTTATTTTGTATCAGATATCAACAATTCATTGATCTAGCTTTAATATATATGCTATCAATGTAGCCATATGTAAGAAACTTGCAGTATTGCCAAAGAAGAGAATAAAACCCATCTATCCACTGACAGCAAGGCCTGAACAAGATTATGAGTAGGTTGGAAATTGTTAATAATTGATTTGTTCAATGCAGAGTGAGTTGTCACAAGAAGATGAAGAGTGGCCCAATCCTCTGTGCATTTTAGATAGAATAGGAGGTGAATTCAGGTATTACATGCTCCTTGAAGACCGATAAGCCTATTATTCACACAGCACACATTGCATCACAGCGGCACAGTTGTTACCCTGACAAACACTCATTCTTTTTTGTCTTTCTTCTGTGAACACACAAGGTAACTTCTAAGAAAAGAAGTGAAGATAGTGCACAATATTGACAAACAAAACTGAGTGCCTATTGTGGACTGAATCATGTACCTCCCATTCATATGTTGAAGCCCTGATCCCCAATTGTGACTATATTGGAGACAGGCCTTTCAGGAGATAATTAAGATTAAATGAGATCTTGTCTATAAGAAGAAAGTATCCACTACTTGTGCTTTTCCCTTAGACATGTGGTTCAAAGAAAAAGTTAAGAATCACTGGATCAGATGATCTGTATGATTCCTTAAAGTTCTAGTATTCTCTCACCTGTATGTCATAATTCACAATCTGAGCTGCATGGCATGCTGGGACATTCTAAGTAGTAGGTTCCATGAGCCAGAGGCAGTCTGTTGCTTAATGCTGCTTAGGGTTCACACAGTCATCCAGGGCTCTCTTCACCTTTGGCATATCAGTTATTTCCATAGTCCACTCATGAATAGGGAGAGCTTCTCATTTCTTGCTAGATTGCGTTTTTTCATGGATTACAGAAATGGACAGGACTAAACCCACTAAGGGTAAGACATAAGCAAGCACTGACCAACACTTGGCCAGTGGAAGAGGAAACCAACTTCTTCAGGTTTCTTTCAGAGATTGGAGCAAGGACTGAATGGTCATAGGTGGTCATAGGAGGAGGACTCAACTCACTAAGGAATAGCTGAATGGAGTTGTACAAAAATTTAAGTACAAATAAACACTTAAATGCCTCATCATTTAAGTGTTAAATTTAAGTTATCTGAAGATCTATGATGGATGCCATTGAGGTTAATACTCTGTTGAGTTGGAAATTGAACTAAAAATTCACAAAGAGGCAAGTCACTGTGTTCTTACTTTTTAATGGCATTCTGTTTTTTTTAGTGAATCAAACTAACTTACCTAGGATGTACCAGGAGTAGGTTTAAAAAAAGCTTCTGTGGCTCAGTGGTAGAGTGCTTGCCTGGCACATATGAGGCACTGCGTTCGATCCTCAGCACTATATAACAATAAATAAATAAAGTAAAGGTATTGTGTTCCTTTACAACTTAAAAAAAAAAGGGTAAAAAAATCCCTTCTGGTATTGACCTCTACTAACACATAGTACTTTGGTTTGGCCAATTTTGACTTCTTGTTCCTTTGGCTCACTTTAAGTGATTTCTGCCTTCCTTTTGGTTTAGTTCCTTGAATTCTGATTTGTGCATAAATCACTGATTTGATATCCCATTTTAGATATAAAACACAATCCAAGCTGAAAATCTCTCTGAAAAATTCTGATATTCATCTCCTACACCTTGTTATTATCGAATGGGGTTCTGTTTATGCCCCATGGGACACACTAGATGGGCCTGCTTTCAGTTCAGCCTTTACTGTCAAGAGAGGGAAATTGGACAGAGTTCACATTATCATGTCTTTCTTTTGTGTAGACTAAATGAGGTAAGAAGTGACCTGAGCTAACTGTACTTCTGAAACTACATTTTTCAAGAAGAGAATATTCAAGGAAAAAAATTAAATTAAAGGAATGGAGAAAGAAAAATGAGATGAGGTTATTTCTGAGTAGTAGTTGAAGATGTTCTTGAGAAGAGAGGTGGCTGTCATAGGTTTGAGTTCCCAGAAGCAGACCCTATGTCAAGGATTCATGTGCAAGTGATTTATTAAAGAAATACTTCCAGGACAATCTGGCAAGAGATTAGGGGATGCAGGACAGGGACAGGAAAGAAGCTGAGCAAAGGTGAAAATTCAGGTATTTTGTTAAATTGTTATTGCTGTATACCACAAACTTGGTGGCTAACACAATGATTTATTACCTCACAGATTCTTTAAGTCAGAAGTCCAGGCACAGTGTAACTGGGTCCTCTGTTCAGGATCTCACAAGGGTGCAATCAAGTTGTCCTTTGGAGTTGCAGTCTCATCTGGGGACAGGGTTCTCTTCTAAGCTCACATGGCTGTTGGTGCAAGTTGTCTTTCTTCTGCAAAGGAGGCAGCAGGGTACCTCTTTGATTTTAGAAAAGGACTAAATCCTTTTTTAGGGATTGATTAGGTCAAGCCCATCCTAGAATCTCCTTTCTTATGAATTGAAGCCAACTGATTAGAGATCTTAATTATAGCTGTAAAATCCTCTGATTTTTCCAAATAATGTAACATAATCATAGGAGTAGTAGTCTATCACATTTATAGGTCCTTGATACACTCAAGGGGAGTGGCTGATATCAGAATATGGGTCATTGCCTGTCATCTTGGAATTCTGCCTACCACAGGTATATTACAAGACTCAGCATCATTTCATAGGGAGCTCTGAAATGGATTTACACTTTATAATTTGTGGAAACTTGACTTTCATGTCCTCTCACCATTGCTCATTATCCAGAGGACACAAACTTCCAGGCACATTGACCTCTCCACAAGGGTGCACAGAAGTTCTTAGGCAGTTATACAAAGAACATTACAGGTGCAAGCCATTAGAAACAAAGAAACATAGGAGATGAAGAAGGAGCACAGAAGAAATGAAGTCATGAGGGATCCTGGTGAAGTACTAACAGTGGTCACTACCAATCACTCCTTATAATACTCAGGTCTACTTGAGTCCCACTGTAAGTTCACTCCATTCTGCCACAGCTCCTTCAAGAAGGTGGTTGGTCACATTTCTTGGGGGGAACTTATCAGTGAAACTTTGGTGAGATCAGCTAAAACATCCATTGCTGAAGTTGGTGTTTAGATCACATCTGACCCTCCTTCCTAGCATAACCCTCTTCTACTACCCATTCTAGTTTCTCTAACCCTCAGTGACCATTTCTGCTGATGTAGATGACTTACTTGAAGACGTGACCCAAAGAGTCTGAGCCTCAGGTCACTCAGGCCCTCATGGGTCATTTTTGCTGCAATTGTACTTTCAGAGCTAAAATTGGGCATGAGAGCACCAAGGATTGCCCAAGTGTATCATTCGAGTCCTAAATATGTCACTCTTGCCCCATTCTGTAGTAACAGGTCTACCTTCTCATGATGAACAGGGTCATTTGCCCCTTCCATGATAGTAACTCCTTTCTTTGCCTTTTATTCCACTGGCAAGAGGAACCTACACGACCAGGTGGCAGTTCTAGCTTTACATTTATTAGGACTCTTGGGGTATCCTATTGTGGAAACAGTCCCATTTTGGCAACCAGGATAGGTAGATTCATGGAACCTACACTTGTAGTGACAGAGAGGATAAATTCCCCCAAGTGGATCATGGGAAGTATCAACAGTATTATTTCAATTTCTACTCCTCTGTTTCAGTGTCCCTGCACTCTACCTATGTGGGGGCAGAGCACCATGTAAAGCTCATTGGGTTAAGGTACATACAACTTTCTGATGGACAGTATTCTAACCTTGCAGGGTGACATCTCTAAGCTAGTGCAATAGCTGCTTTTTTTTTTTTTAATATTTTTTAGTTGTAGGTGGACACAATACCTTTATTGATTTATTTTTATGTGGTGCTGAGGATCGAACCCAGTGCCTCACGCATGCGAGGCAAGCGCTCTACCACTGAGCCACAATCCCAGCCCAATAGCTGCTTTTTTAAGAGCATTCCAGCACCCTATCAAGCCAACTGTTCCTTGGTGGTATAGTCTATGGAATGATATTGCAATAGGCCCATTTCGTGACACCTTTTCTTTTCTTTTCTTTTCTTTTTTTTTTGTGACACCTTTTCTTAGGTGAGTCCCTTGGTCTATGATCTTGTTCTGTGGCACCCCAAGGTATTGTCGGCAAGGAAGTCAGACCTATGGAATCCGTCAATTGCAGCTAAAACCAGTCACTGTTCTTTCCAGATTGGAAGGAACCACCATGGGGTTCACTGGTCTCCTTGAAGGAAAGTACCATATTGAGAGTAAGAGTCCTAATAAGTGTAAAGCTAGAACTGCCACCTGGTCATGTAGGTTCCTCTTGTCAGTATTGAGAGACAAGACATTTAGCAGTAACAATAGCTAAATCAGCACTGATGAAAGGGATTCTATGCTGTGAGCCCTATAGAACCTCTGTATTACTCCATTTTCTGTTGCTCTGACAAAATAATCGAGACTTGGTACTTTAAAGTGAAAAGATATTCATTTACTTACAATTTTGGAATCTAGTAGTCTAAAAAGTAGGGCACTGGCTCTGGCCAGGGTCCTTTTTAGCTACATCACATAATGGTACATGACATTAAGGCAGGAGCATATGTGGAAGTAAGAAATCACATGAAAAGACAGAAAGCCAGAGAAGAGTCTGAAGGACCATTGTTTCTCTTTTATAACAACTCTCTCACAAGAGCTAATCACGGTCCCATGAGAAGTACATTAAACCTTTCTGAGGGCAGCACCTTCAATGACCTAATGATCCCCCACTCAGCCCCATCTTTTAAAGATTCCATCACCTCTTTTTTTTAAATTTATTTTTTAAATATTTTGTTTTAGTTGTAGATGAACACAATATCTTTTTTTATTTTATGTGGTGCTGAGGATCGAACCCAGTGCCTCATGTATGTGAGGCAAGCGCTCAACCGCTGAGCCATAGCCCCAGCCCCCCATCACCTCTTAACATTATCACACTAGGACCAAACTTCTAATGCATGAATCCTTGGGGGACACACGAAAACCATACCCAAATCATAGCAGCCTCCTCCTTGGTCATCTTTGTTCAGCCACAGACGACAAGGTATAGAAGCTATTGGGGCAAGCCCTTAGTTGTGTAATGCCTCTTCTGCAATGTATCCACTCCTCTTTTGCAATGGATACAAAGAACCTCATACTTTGAACCTATTCCTACAGGCCTCCAAGCTGTCATGTTTTTGGTCTTTCTTCTTCCAGACCTCTGACCAACCAATGGAACTCTTCACCGTAGCTTATGAACTGTGATGAAACAATGGGGCAGTGGTAGAACTGGTCCATTCCTGTGCAGGCAAGAAGACTATGCATTACCTGTACAGAATTTAAAAACAATATAAAAATACCTACAAATCATCTGGTTTTTTTTGTTGTTGTTGTTATCACTGTGTAGTGGCAGTTCTAAAAAACATTAGTGTTAAACAATTCTTCCATGTTGCTTGGGTGGACTGCTCCTACCGCTCTTCCTCCAACTTGGTGTTTTTTAGCCCAAGAATTCACGATGACCTTATTCCAGACTACTTCTCATTTCAAACAAAGAGGTGATCAAATGTACTGTGTAAAAATCGGCCATCTGCAGAGGTTTTCTTTCACTACTATCTTTCAGGACCTCTCCTGCACAGGTCCGTAGTGCAACAAGTCAATTTATAGCTTCCTTCAGTGATCTGGTCCCATCCATGAGCCACTGTGGTAATTAAATTCACCCTGTCTCTGGTGGTTAAGAGCCACTGTCTGGCCTCCAGTGTTCCAGAATCCTATCATCCCCATTGTCATTAAGGAGAACAGTTCTGTGATGGCACTTCAGACTATTAAACCTGGACAATGAAAGACCCCACAAGAGGACACTCTTGAGTATCTCAAAAGTGCTGTGCTCCTCTCCTCACCATGTTCCATATCATGTAAGTAAAAAGAGTGTCTTCTGGGCCCATGAAAAGAGCATAGACAGTTGATGGTTCTACAAGTTAAATAATAGATTCATTCTGACACATTCTTATTTCTGAGTCTTTTAATACCATCCTTAATGCCCTCCCAAGGTATTTTTGGCATCTCTGCCTCTTTTAATGTGGGTCATTTTCCTTTACAAACTTTCAAAAACCATCTCAATAGCACATTAGGATGAGTTCCACTGCCAGAGCATGAATCCTAAGTCACAGGGTAGTGCCTTTACATTGAAAACCTCTCTATCCGGCTAAGCAGACTGTCCCCTTTTCTTCCAGCAGCAACAAGATCCATTCCTGAACTGATCTACCAGGACTTCTAGCTCCTTCAGTGAACACCACCTTTGGCAGGGACAATAGCTTCCCAGATAGGCACCAGTGAGACTTGTTCCTTGTTATTGGACTACTGACCAAAAGGAGAGGAGGGTATTGAACTTGAAGGGTACAGTATTGTCTTGAGAAGCACAAGGCATCTGCCTTGCTTGAAGATTCCACATGGTCTTCAGGTGAGGGGTGAGCTGCTCCTCTAGCAAGGGCAAGTGGTCCCTTCTGCAGACCCAGAGTCTTTGAGTTTCTCAAATGCTTCTACCAGATGTTGCTATCCCAAGTCTCAGGCCCCCACCTCCTGGACAAGGTCCTGCCTCTAGTCTAAGAGACTTGATGAGGTTTCAAATTCATCTTTTTCTAAAATTCTGCTTATATTTAGGTGCAGCCTGGTCTTTAGCATCCTATGTCCTCCGAGTTTTGGAAATGAAAAGTCTCTTAATAATGCTCAATAGCCTTCTGACTTTTACACCTGAGTTTGTAAGTTTTTCTTTAGTTTATCAGTAATGCCCAGAAACAATCAACCAATTTCATAGTCCTTATAATTACCATTTCCTTCATATTTCCCAAAAAACAAAGAAATTATACTAGCCAGGAGATGCTCCTTCTGTGTCCCATCCCAAATTGCCACAGTGAAAGTCTTAGTGATTACAATTCTACAGTGTGACAGAGACCATCAATCTTCCATGTACTCCACCGGTGAGGGAATCTTGTTTGTCATCTGGCTGGCAAGTGAGCTTTAATGAACTCCATGCTTAGGGTCACTTTCCCAGGACTCCTTTCAGAACCCATTGCCCAAGAGCTAGACTCTGAGACAAGGATTTGTGATCCAGTGATTTAATGATGAGGCACTTCCAGGAGAAATCCATAGGAAGTGAGAAATCCATAGAACTTTCGGTAATAGGATGAAGTTAAATGAGACTCACTTATTCATGCAAAATAGGGAAGGGCAGGAAGTGAAGTGAGTGTGCAATTCTGGGACAAAGGCTCAGCTTTGGCATGACCCTGTTGGGAACTTTGGAGCATAAATTAGCCTGAAGGTAGACCCACAAAAGTTAAGGGAGATGGGATTTTACATGTGTGTGCATGCGTGCTAACACACACATTAGTCATTGACTAAAGTGGAACCCTCCAGGGAGAGGTAGACATCCAGGCACATCTGCCTGTCTGCCAATGTGGGCATCAAGACTGGTAGCCCTTGGTCAGTGCTCTGAAGGGAGCTGGTATGAGCTGTTGAAAGCAAAAGCTGGGCAAGGGAGGAGGGTGCCCAAAGAAATCAAAGAAATGGTAAAGGCATCTGAAGGAATCTTCCCAAATGTCCACTACCCTGATCAAAGAGGGCAATTATCACAATGGCGCATTTGTCATCTTGTCCAAGGGACTTTCTGTAATAACTGAGTAGTTGGATTTCTGGGTGGAGCAGAGGGGTGCAAACCACAGGCATATGAACAACAGTAGAGCCAACTCAGTAGGTCTTTTGTATTGTGTCTACTGAATCAAGGTGATGAGGATTGTTTCTTGTGAATGTATCTATGTGTGTGTTTGTGTGTGTGTGTGTGTGTGTGATTGGCAATTCCTCAGTGTGGGCAGGTCCTTGTTTATATTCCATATTATTTTATTTTCATTAGTATCAGTGTGTCCACATTCTAATATTAATGGTATAAAGGAAGTTGTAGCTACTCCTGTCCTTTGCTTCATGGTGGATGCTTTGCTGCACCATGCTTATTTTACAGATACACAAAGCAAAGAGAGGACAGCAGTGGAAGTAGATCTGATTATTGATGAGCATGCAACTAGCCTAAAACCTGACTTATAAGTACTTCAGATGGTGCACATATAATCATAGTTAAAAGCAAAACCAAACAAAAGACCAGCTCTTAGATATTATCCAGAATAAGAAGGCTCTGTCACAAAATAAAAAGGACTGGGGATGTGGCTCAGTAGTAAAGTGTCCCTAGATTCAATCCCTGGTGTGTGTGTGTGTGTGTGTGTGTGTGTATAAAATCCAGAATAAGAATTAACTTTTAGCAGGGTGTGGTGGCACATGCCCCTAATCCTAGCAGCTCAGGAGGCTGAGGCCGTAGGATCATGAGTTCAAAGTCAGCCTAAGCAACTTCACAAGGCCCTAAGCAACCCAGCAACTCTATATAAAATACAAAAAAGTTCTGGCTCTATATAAAATACAAAAAAATGTGGCTCACTTGTTGAGTGCTCCTGAGTTCAATCCCCAGTACCCAAAACAAACAAACAAACAAACAAACAAACAAAAACAACACCAAAAAAAAAAGAATGAACTTTCGGTAATAGGATGAAGTTAAATGAGACTCACTTATTCAGCAAGCATATGAATAAGAAAAGCAACTCTGAGGGAGCAGATATTGTGAAAAACAGATGAAAACTTCATATTAGTATCCTAAGAAAAATCAGAAATGATACTTCATCCATGAAATAATAATAGGTTCCTATAAAAATAAGGTCAGACACAATAAATGGTATTTGGCAAATGAAAATATGATAGGTGAAATAAAAACTGAACATAGGTTGAAAGATAATGTCAGGAGAATCAAAACACAACAAAACAACAATGTGATAACATGTAGGATAATAAATCTGATATAAAGGAATTTCAGAAAAAGAAAAAAGTTTTGAATCAAGTGTCAAGATTGAAACCATCCTTAGGTTCCTAGGAGAGTGAATGAAAAAAACAAAAGTTAGGTGTTAGCTTTCTGTTGCTGTAATAAAATACTTGAGATAAACAACTTAAAAGGAAGAAAGATTTATTTTGGCTCCTAGATTTAGAGACTTCAGTCCATGGTTGGCTAGCTTCATTGTCTATGAGCCTGTAGTAAGGCAGAACATCATGACTGGGAGCATGCGGTAGAGCAAAGCTGCTCACCTCCTGGTAACTGGGAAGCAAAGAGAAAGGAAAGGACAAGGGTCCCAGTGTCCCCTGAAATGGCATGTCCCCCGGTGACCTAAATTCCTTTCACTGGGTTCCACCACCTCCTAACACCACCACTAGCTGGAGACAAAACCTTCAACATATGGTCTTTGGGAGACATTTAAGGTCCAACCCACAACATACAACATCAGCAGCTTGGAATCCTCACAGAAAGTCCATCTGTCTTTCTAGTCACACTGGCTGATGCTTTTTCTCTAATAGATTTTGCAAGAGTGGCAGACATGAACAACATGCAAAAACTCTGAGTTTTTATGTATTAATAATAGGTGGTCTATACTCCTTTATACTTGAAAGTTTCACTGAACATAAAATCCTTGATTCACGTTTTCTTTCCCTGAGTATCTTAAGTAGTAATTCCATTTTCTTTTGGCATAAACCATTCCTGACAAAAATTTGTATCTAATTTATTTTCCTTTTTGTCTAGATGTCCCCCCAATTTTTTTCTTCAAAGCTATGTTTCCTTTCTTTTCTTCTTTTTTTCTTTCCTTCCTTTTTTTTTCTGGCAATGGGATCCTAAATAAAAATAAAAATTAGATATTAAAATCCACAAGTGGCTGATGTATAATGAGAAAGGGTAAGGGACACTTGAGATAAAGCTAGAACATCAGAGGGCATTTGGAAGGAACATATGTGATAATGTGGAAATGAAACATACCTTCACAAGATATAGTCAGGCAGCCATGTTGGTCCCTTTCATGTGTAACATGTTGTAAAACATAGTCACAAAACAGAGTTCAATAAGTAGAGAACAATAAAAATTCAACTTGGTAAAATAAGTAGATTATAATTAGCTTAACTTTCCAGATTCATTTATCATGTATTTATTAGGTTATAATGAAAACCAAAACAGACATGATTCCTGCCTCATTTTGTTTAGAGTATAGAGAGGAAGGAAGACATTAAATTTAAAAATTATGGAGATATGTAACTATAACTCTGATAAACTACGATAACCAGTAGACATGCAGGGCATACAGCAGTGAGGCTGTGATCTATCTGGGTGACACAGAAGACTTTCCTTTCAAGGAAACAAAGCCAGCCAGGATGCTCAGAGCAGAGAGGGAAGAAGCAAGTTGCACATGATGAGAATGAAGAGTTAAGGAAAGGCCAGATCATTCAGGGCTATGAGGGACTTAATCAGGATGCCATCTTTTTTGTAACAAAAATGGGAAATATTGAATAGTTTTACTTACAAAGTTGTTGATAAAATATTGAATAGTATTTACTTACGAAGTTGTAAGATCAAATTTCCATTTTTAAAAAAATCACTCGATGGGGCTGTGGCTGTGGCTTAGTGGTAGAGCGTTTGCCTAGCATGTATGAGGCACTGGGTTCGATCTTCAGCACCACATATAAATAAATAAAATAAAGGTATAAAAAATACAACACATTATTAAAAAAAAGATCACTTGATGATGCCATTTCTATTACTTTAAATAATATATACATATATGCTCTCAACAAACTAGGATAGAGGGGAACTTCCTCGGTGTTCTTTTTTTTTTTTTTAAATATATATATTTTTTTTAGTTATAGATGGACACAATGTCTTTATTTTTATTGCTTTGTATGTGGTGCTGAGGATCGAACCCAGGGCCTCACGCATGCGAGGCAAGCGTTCTACCGCTGAGCTACAATCCCAGCCCCCTCGGTGTTCTTGATAAAGAATAATTATACCTGTCCTACTGGCACATGCCTATAATCCCAGTGACTTGGAGGCTGAGGCAAGTGGATTGCAAGTTTGAGGCCAGCCTCAGCGGTTTAATGAGACCCTGTCTCAAAAAATAAAAGGGGCTGGGGATGTAGCTCAGTGGTAAAGCACCCCTGGGGTTAATCTTCAGTACCAAAATAAATAAATAAATTTATAAACCAAACTAGTTAGCATTATATTTAATGATGAGTGTTATAGGCTGAATTGTGTCCCCCCTACCAAATTCACATACTGAAGTTTAACTGCTAATACTTCTGAATGTAACTGTATGTGGGGATGGATTCTTTAAAGAGATAATTAAGTTAAGACGAGGTCATTAGAGTGGACTCTAATCCAGTATGATTGGTGTCATAAAGAGAAGAGCTTAGGACACAGACAGGAACACAGGGAGGACATATGAAGGCAAAAGGAGAAGGTGGCCATCTGTAAGTGAAGGAAAGAAGCCTCAGAAGAAAACAACCATGCTGACACCTTCAGCTGAGACTTCTGGGCTCCAGCATTGTGAGATGGTGGATTTCTGTTATTTAAGCCACTCAGTCCATGGCACTTTGTTATGGCATGCCTATAAACTAATACAATGAGAAACTAAATGCTTTTCTGCTAAGATAAGGACCGAGGCAAGGATGTCCCCTTCACCATGCCTATTTAATATCTCACTAAAAGTCCTAGCAAATTCAGTTAGACAAGAAGAGGAAATAAAATGTATACAAATATGGAAGGTACAAATAAAACTGTCTTTGCTTGTAGGTGAAAGGATTATATATATAGAAAATCCCAAATAATCAACAACAACAACAACAATAAACCCTCCCCCCCACAAATCCTCCTGGAGTGGCTATTACAAGGTTTCAGGACATAAAGTCAATATACAAAAGTTAACTTCTTTCTTATATACCAGCAACAAATAATTAGAATTTGAAATTTAAGATACAATGTATTGGGCTCAGGTAGTGGCTCAGTGGCAGAGTGCTTGCCTCATACATGTGGGGCACTGGATTTGATCTTCAGCACCACATAAAAAAATAAATAAATAAACAAAATAAAGATTAAAAAAAGTACAATGTATTTACATTGGCACTAAAAAGTGAAGCACTCAGGTATAAATCTAACAAAATATGTATACCGTTTATATAAGGAAAACTATAAAACTCCTGAAAGAAATCAGAGATGCAAATAAATTGAAAATGTCCTATGTACATGGGTAGGAAGATTGTCTTTATATTGTCAAGATGCCACTTCTTTCTCAACTGAATCAATTTCCAACTGGTTAATTTATCATTGATTTATAGAGTCAATGCAATCCCAGTCAAAATCCCAGCAAGTTATGTTACGGATATACAGATATGCTTTTGCATACATGAAGACTTTATTTAGAAATATTATTATAAACTGCTAACAGGGATTGACTCTGGGGTGAGGAGCAGGGCATCTGGGGAAAGACATGATTTAATAAAGTTTGAATTTTATGCCAGGTGCATGTATGTAGATGAAAAAAAATTAGTCTAGAAAAGAATTTATACTAGATCAAACAGATACAGCATAAAAGATTAAGTCCAGGTTTTCTGAACCATAGCTGAATGCTTATTTTCACTGTGTGCTGCCATGAAAGTTGATAAGAGAAGGGGATTCTCTGTGCAGGATAGTAAGAGAGGGGGATGGAAAGAGCATTATGGTCAGATTACGAATGGGCTAGGCACAATGTTGGCTAAGCAGGGTGGATGCTGTTCTGTAAAGCAGGGAAAGTTGCCCAAGTTTTATGTAGTGGGAAATTTGATGAAAATAATAGTAAGGGCATTACTTTTTTTGTTGTTTTTTGAGGCCCACTTCTTTTTGACCAGACCATCCATTTAGTCATACTTTAAAGGGGTGAATTGGAAAAGTGAGGTGTCTTAGTCTGTTTGGGCTGCTATAACAAAATACCACAGACTGGGTAATTTATAAACAACAGAAATATATGTCATAGTTCAGGAGCCTGGGGTGTACAACATTAAGGGGAAGCAGATTAGCCAACCAATTTTGTGTCTAGTGAGAGCTGTCTGCTTCCAAGATGGCACCTTGTTGCTGTGTCCTCATAGGTTGGAAGGGATAAGGTAGCTCCTTAGAGTTAGTACAACAAGAAGAAATAGAGGGCCGACTTGATCAGAAGCTAAGGAGACAGCATATGCGTAGCCATTGAGCAACTGGGAGGGAGGGAAGAAAGTTTATGGAAAAGCATCTGGATCATCTTTACCCTTTCTGGCTACCCTCTACACTGATTGCTTTTTCTCCTGGACAAAAAATTGAGGAAGTCTGTGTTCAAATTAAAATTACTTCTCAGTGTTATGAAAGAATCTAGGATCTAAAAGTCATTGCATTTTTACATGTAAGCCCAGCTGTAATGCAATAATTTGCATTTATATAGCAACATTCATCTAAAGCAGAAATATGCTTCCCTAGCATTAACTCATTAATCCTCACAATGTCCTTGTGAAGGAGCTGGCCAGCATGATTATCCCTCTTTCACAAATAAGAAAAATGGAACCACTGGGAAAGTAAGTGATTTGTGTCAGAATAGGTTGAGTCTGTGTAGGGAATCAATGCTAATATTAATATAAGTCTCCTGGAAATGAGTTACAAATGATCTGCTCAACAGAGTTTGGTGTTCAGATTCCTCAAAAATTTTAAGTACATAAATATCTTACTTTGGCTTTATAACCAACAGGGTCTGATTATTATTCAGGTTTTATTCACCCTGAAGGTTGAAGAACAAAATTTGCCTCATGGGATTTCAAGTTACATACCTCCCTAATAACTTCAGAGCCCAGGAGTCATAGACTCTATGAGAGAAATTTCAAGAAGAGGGTAATAATAGGAGAAAGACTCTTGGTTTGAATAGGTTATTAGCAATTTGTTTTGTTTTTTAAACTCCTCAACAGCCAACTTTAAAATAAAAATTTGGGTGAACCACAGTGGCACACATCTGTCTATAGTCCCAGCTATGGGTGAGGCTAGGACAGGAGGATCATGTGATCCAGCCTGGGCAACCCTCTTTAACCATGTTTCCTTTTTTTTTTTTTTTTTTTTTTTTCCTATAATGGGCTATTCAGGAAGCCTGTCTACGTGGCTTCAGTTTTCTTCTCTGCTAAGTTGACTTACCAATGTACCTTCTTGTTTCTTATTAACTACTTTGCCTGCTTTCTTTTTCTTTTTAACTTGTTCTCCTTTGTAAAAATCTTTCTAATGACTGTGAGCTTATGTGGGGTTTTATTTCCCTAAATCCAGTGCCCTCGTAATGATTGCCCCACCCTGATGATTTCTGGTCTCATTTAAGATTTACCAATATTGCTCTACAATCCTGAAATTCTATACTCTTCTCTGACTTCCAAGGTGAAGTGAGGTGAATTTTTCCTTGGGTTAACAGGTTGTTCATGGTAAAAGACAAGTCTTTGCCTATTTTACCTTATAAATGCATCCCAGGAAACATTTGCATATTTTATTTTATTTTTTTATTTTTATTTTTTTTAAAGTGTTTTAAAATATTTTTTTAGTTGTAGATGGACACAATATCTTTATTTTGTTATTTATTTTTATGTGGTGCTGAGGATTGAACCCAGTCCCTCATGCATGTGAGGCAAGCGCTGTACCACTGAGCCACAGTCCCAGCCCAGATTTGCATATTTTAGATACAACTCTCAGGAGCCAGCCTTCTCGTTCCTGACCATTGTTTGGCCTAATAAATAATGATGACAAGATTCTTAGTTGAACATGGAGGCAATGGGGATTTGCTGTCAAGACATAGAGCATATTTTGGCATGGCAATTAAATCACATGGACATTTGTAAAGAGGGTAAATAAAGTAATTTGGAGTGGTGAGGAGAATTCAAATCATACTCTTATGTAACTCTTTTGGGCATCTACATGCTTTCTGATCAGGGCCAGACATTAAGAAGTGAGTGTGTGTGTGTGTGTGTGTATTTTTCAATTATACTTGTATAAGATATGGAAAATGACAAACCCCAAAATATTGTGGCCTGGGAAGAGGGAGTGAGGAAGAAGGCAACACACTGGTAACATTGATCCTTTCTCAGTGACAGGACAATCCCTGGGAAGGAAGCAAACATCACCTAGTGACAAAACAATCCCTGGGGAAAAGGTATCCATCAAGCCTAAATGGCAGTCTCTGGGAGGAAGCCAAAGCATTGATCCTTCCCCAAATAAATTCTTTCCCAGTGACAATACAATGGGAACATGAAGGGAAAGAGATAAGCATTGAACACTGACCTCAGAGCCTCCATTCGTCCCCAAGTAAAAACATTGCCCAGTAAAAACAAATTTCAAATTCTCATAACATGTTTCCTGAGTATCCATGACATGCTCTATCAATAATTAAGTCACCTCTCAGTGTAGCATATATAAGCACAGATTCCTCCTTTGGCCAGCAGCTCATTTTCCATCAGGAAAGTGTGTCCATCAGATGCATGAAGCCACTGCTGAATAAAGGCTTTGCTGATTCATGAAGTTTGCACCCAGCTCTGTCATTTTGTGTTAACAATTTGTCTTTGGACTGTTAGCTATCTTGCATTATTATTATTATTATTGCTATGTTTAGGAGTTCCAAATTCCGAGAGTTAATGTTGAATTTGGCTTGGTGACTTTCCTCTAAGATAACAGAGGGCATCAAGAAAAGACAGAAAGTGTGATGATGTAATTTTAACCAGAGAGAGATAACTTGCTTTTTTTTGGGGGGGGGGGGGAGAAGGAGGAAGAGAATGGAGATGAGGTCTTTTTATCACTTTAGAAAATAATTCTAAGTGGAAATTACAAGGATATATTACTCTTTCAAAAATCTTAGCCAAATAAGAAAGGAAAAAGAATAGTAGCTATAAAAGGATACAGATCAAAAAACTAGCAAGCAAAAAAGCATCCCCCATCCTACCAAGATTTTATCACATAAAATTAGGATATTTTGTTTCTGTCTTTAGTTTCTAAATATTTCCTTTGGATTTCGATTTTTGGTAAAAAATATCCCAGTCTTTACGCTGTATCCCACACTCAGTCCAAGTAGATTAGTGGGGCGGACACTCTGTCTCTCTACTATAGAAGTGAGTACATATTCCATTCTGAGGTAAGCAGAGTATTACCCCTAGTCCCAGCAATTGGCTCAGGAATTGATCTGATCCAAGCCAAGCCAATGAAATCAGCTTCAGGGTTGGGATTGTGGCTCAGTGGTAGAGCACTTGCCTCGCATGCCTGAGGCATTGGGTTCGATCCTCAGCACCACATAAAAATAAAGATATTGTGTCCATCTACAACTAAAAAAATATTTTAAAAAAAGAAATCAGCTTTAGAACTTTTATGGGAACTATTGGAAGAGAGTTGCTTTCTTTCTGATGTGGTTGCTAAGGTGATAGGTTACCTTAGATCAGCTAGAACTGCAGGTAGTCATTTTTACCATCCTCTGGGGGAGAACCTGCATAAGAATGGAATTAACATAGAGGAAGGCAAAACAAATAGAGACAGAAGTTCCAATTAAATTGAATATTTAAATCCAGGCTTGTCGAAATAGAAAATTTATTCCTTGACTTTTCTGTTACAAGAGCCAGAACATTCTCTTTTTTGTATAAACAAATTTCAGTTGCATTTCTTGTGCCTGAGAACCAAATAGTTCTGACTAATATTACTTTTTATTGATTAATGCCTTCCTCTTTCTATGCACAATCTTCCCTCTTTCTATGGATTTGTTTGACTTGTCTTTGTCTTTTTAATATAAGCTCTTTTTAATATAAGCTTTTTATTGTGATAAAATATACATAACAATTCACCATCCTAGCTTTTTTTAAATATACAATTTAGTGGCATTAAGTATATTCACAATGTTGTACAACTCTCACCATCATCCATTTAGCTCAGCCTTTCTGAAACAGCAATATTTCAGTTAAATTTTCTTCTTTATAATCTGCTTCCTAAGAGGTCTAGTCAATTATAGTAATGCTGGATCAAAACCATTATATGAAATTAACTTAGAAAAGCAATACCTGTAAGGGCAAAGAAATAATCCATCCACAGGTCACAAAGGAGCTATTTCTCCCAGATACATATTGAATAGACACAATCTTGTTGTACCCTGAATACCTTTTAGTTTAATATTAGTTTTATAGAAGGGCCCAGTACAAGGAAAGCCTTATTAAGTAACTAAGCTAGTTTAATACTCAAAATTAGACACACAAATGGATATATAAACACCACTGGATCCCCTCTGGCAAGTCAAATCACTCCATGTCCTGTAGCCTATTGTTGGAAATATCAGGGGTCCTGGGCACCCCAGAAGCTGAAATAAACACTTAGAGACTAATCAGCTCTGCCAGGAAGACAAGAATTTTACTTCTATGCACAGAAGGGTGCACTGCAATCAAAACTGAAAACAGGTGCCTTGAGTAGTTGGTATGCTGGGCTTTTTCATCCTTGACGCAAGATCCCTCTTTCACTTTCTTATTGGCTGAGTACTGTGGGGGTGCACAATCTTCCCTAGCATCACCTAGGTTTTACTGTCTCCTATTGGGTCATTTAAAATAATATACATTTAGTTGTCCCTATCTCCCTTTGTTCTCTTCTGGTGGGAAAATCCCCTTGGATTGAGTGACTTTTGCACTATTACTGAGAAGTAGAGACGGAGGAAGTACAGATTTAGAAAGGCAAGCAGCCATTGTAGGAAAATGCTAATCAGGAAGTAAGAAGGTTAAAATGGAGTTTCTGTCCTTTGACAGAAAAAGCTGAAAATCTTGTTTTCTCTCACTATGATTTGCAGCACTTTTACCCTTCAGAGTCTTTAAAAAACTAATTTTGCAAGCATTTTAAAACTTGGAGCATTGGAGAATACAAGACAGTTAAGTGAATTGTTGGTGGAACACACATATAATGGAATGCAGTAAGATGGCCTCTTGGAGAATGTGTGTATCTGGTGGAAAGGCTAGACAGTACTCAGAGAAAGCTGATAAGGGTGCTATCTCAGGTTGCATCTGGAGACATCAGTGGAGGTTTCCATTTAGAATCCTAAGGGAATTATTGGAGGTGGTCTTTTGCTTCCTAATATATAAATATGCCTCCTTTCTGTTTTCTTCTTCTATTGTCCCTCTCCTTATATCTCTTGACAAGTTTTCCTTCTCACGTCTTCCTCTCTTCCTTTTCTTTGCCTTGGTCCTGCACTCAGTCCCAGAGACAGCAGCAGGCACCACTTAAGCATTTCCAAAATTTCCTTAGAACTCCAGAGTGAATCTATTTCTGGTTAGGAATCACCTTGATTTCCCAAAGGAACTCGACTTGCCCTGTTCTCTTGGCTGACTGTGTGGGATTTTATGGGCATGATATTTTTTTGTAGATGTTGGGTTATTGTGATTTTAAGAGTTCTGACACTTCAAGACCTCAAACATTCTCCAATCGAAAATGCACAAGGAATTATAATGGTTCCAGCCAAGAGTTCTTATCAAGAGCCAAGTATGATATAAGCACAATTTTTCCAAGTCTTGTACAAGGAACTGCCGATTAAAGGTGATTCCGAGAAATTTACAATGATTAAAACATTGTCCATGAGGCGCTAGGTTCAATCCTCAGCACTGCATATAAATGAATAAAATAAAGGTCTATCAACAACTAAAAAAATTAAAAAAAAAAAAACATTGTCCTTCTTGCTTTTCTACATATAACTTGTGATGTTGAAGCTATTGTGTTGAATTTTGATTTACCAATATGTTGCACATGTTGGGGATTACTACACACCTGTGAGAAGACTTGACATTTTTCTCTAAAAGGATTAATTACTCCTGGTGTCATTTATCTATCCAGCTGGCCTTAACTCAGTACATCCAAACTTAGAAAATCTAATAGGATGCTTGTTTGTGTCCCATTGGGGCCTCTTTCTTCTCAGGGAAAGATTTTAAAGAGTTTTTAGGGAGACAAATATCTGAGTGTGGACAACTGGGAAAGAGATATGAAGCTTGTATCTGCAGGGAATTTGACATTAGCTACTTTCCTATCTAGAATGCTTTTTTCCAGGTACTGTTCTGCCCACGGAATGCCATGTTCTTTTCCAGCACAGCTTATAGGACAAGTTGTAGATAACTAGATGGATCAACTTGCTTTTTGCTTTAGATAAGTTGGAATTGTGACAATGAAAGTTTGAGTCAGTTAGATGATTATGTGTACTTAACTAAAAGGTGACAGTCAGGGCTGGAGTTGACTCCAGGGAAGGGCAAGTTCATGTTGCACCAAAATTATATGGAGCCTATAAAGCTGGTCTTTAAAGACAAAGGGGAGAATGGCATAGCAATACAGGCAAAAAGGGGTTAGAGATCATATAATAGCCCTTATTGATAAGGGGAAGTAATGCTAGCTGCTAGAATAGACAAAATCCAGTGGCTTAACTGATACCTAATATATTTTGACATAATAGTTTATTTGTAGCTATATAAGATGTTCTGTGTTGCAAAACATGCATTAATTGTGTCCTTTAGACTGCTAGGTGGTCTTGTACTTAATTATGGAGGGAGCTATGGTCCTTTCCTCTTGTTCTAGCCTCCTCTAGGGGCTCATAATTACATTTTTGATACCAATTACTATATTAGTTATATAAGGCTCTGCAATATAAATTGCCAAGCCCCAAATAGTCTTGTCAAAATAGTCATTTACTGCTTGCTCACATAAAGAAATTTGAGATTTCTGGTTGGAGAAAAGCTATCCATGTGATCATTCTGAGACCAGAATCCTTTTATCTGTGGCTCCACTCCCCGCCCCCATCAAGGGTTTGGAATGCTACCATTAAGTGACCAAATGGGAAAAGAGAACAGGATTATGGATAGGTGCTTTCTTGGTTTTGTTTTGTTTGTTTGTTTATTTTTGGAGTGGTAGGGATTGAACCCAGAAACTTGCACCCATTAGGCAAGGCTTCTACCATCCCCAGCCCATGTATAGTTGATTTTATGGATTAGACTTTCTAAAGGGAATGTTGGGCTGGGGTTGTGGCTCAGTGGTAAAGCGCTTACCTAGCACATGTGAAGCACTGGGCTTGATCCTCAGCACCACATAAAAATAAATAACAATATATATTATATATATATATAAACAACAATATATATATATATAAAACTGTTTTTAAAAAAAGGGGGGGGAATGTCATGTCTACTTACATTCCACTGTTAAGATTTCAGTCTGGCTGGGTGTGGTGGCACTTGCCTGTAATCCCAATGGCTCTGGAGGTGGAGGCAGGAGGATTGTGAGTTCAAAGCCAGCCTCAGCAAAAGTGAGGTACTAGAGCAACTCAGTGAGATGCTGTCTCTAAATAAAATACAAAATAGAGCTGGGGATGTGGCTCTGTGGTTGAGTGCCCCTGAGTTCAATCCTTGGCAACCCCCCACCCAACACACACACAGAAAATCTCAGTCTTTTGTCTCCAGCTAACTACAAAGCGTGGTTGGGGAACATAGTCTAGCTGTGTCCCCAGGAAGGTGGGCTTGGGAGGAACTGGGTGATTTTTATCACAAATCACCACTATGATATTTTCCACTTCATTTTCTTTCTTTTTCTTGTATAACACTCAAAACTGTAAGATGTACTATAAATATTTCACTTATTTATTTTACTGCCTGTTTCTACTACTCTAAATTTTTTCTTTGGTACTGGAGATTGAACTCAGGGGCACTCAACCACTGATCCATATCCCCAGCCCTATTTTGTGTTTTATGTAGAGACAGGGTCTCATTGAGTTGCTTAGCTGGCTGAGGCTGGCTTTGAACTTGTGATTCTCCTGTCTCAGCCTCCTTAAGTGCTGGGATATTCAATAAATATTTACTGAATGAATGAAGAAGACTCAGAACTTTTTTTCCGTTTCTATGTAGTTCAATCATCTCTGCTTTGCTTCTTGTCTGTGAAAGTGAGGCTTCTTGTTATTGCTGTTTTGTGGATCTCAGGATGAAACCCAGGGTCTTGTCCTTTGCCAGGCAAGCACTCTACCACTGAGCTGTATCCCCAGTCTCTATGTAAATGTTTTTGGTTGCTTGTGTCCTTTCCAAAATGTTTCTTTTCACGTGAGATAATTCTACTGTGGTTCTTTTTCTTCTGGCAACTATGAAAAGCCTGAATTGAGATAGTACATGCCTCATGAAATAGACTAGATGGAGGGAGGAGATGGGGCCTGAGGGCTTCATCAAGCAAACTTTATCTTGTAGGACTTATTTTTTAGCAATTGAGCATTCCTTTCTGTTTTGTTGTTACAGTGTTCCAGTCATGTGTTAGGTTTGTTTAAGAGTATTAAGAGTAATATATATAAATTTAGGGTAATAGGGCTCAGTGGTAGAGTGCTCACCTAGCATGTGTGAGGCATTGGGTTTGATCCTCGACACTACAAAAAATAAATAAATAACATAAAGTTATTGTGTCCATCTACAATTAAAAAAATGTGTTTTTTTTGTTTGTTTTTTGGTACCAGGGTTTGAACTCACGGGCACTCGACCACTGAGCCATATCCCCAGCCCTATTTTGTGTTTTATGTAGAGACAGGGTCTCACTGAGTTGTTTAGCACCTCGCTGTTGCTGAGGCTGGCTTTGAACTCGCGATTTTCCTGTCTCAGCCTCCCTAAGTGCTGGGATTACAGGCTTGAGCCACTGCTCCTGGCTCTAAAACATTGTTTTTAAATTTGGGGTAACATGACAGAGACTACTAACTGTCCAACAAAATCCATTCTCTCCCCTTATAATAAAAGAATCATGGTCTTCCATAGCTCTACATTCCCAGCTTTCCTTACAGCGAGGTATGACTATGTGACTAACATGTTCCCAGTGGAATAAGCAAAAGTGATTTGTGCAGCTTTCTCTTCATTTGTTTATAAGGGTATCCCCAGTTTGAGTAATTCTTCTTTCTTCCTACCAGTTGCCTGGAAATGATAAAAACAGGAATGCCCATGAAGCCACACAAGGAGACCACAAGTCAGCTCTCAGTTTGAGACCCTGAGGAATCATGTGTGTAGATTTTCCCACCAACTTGGAATAAAATTTTCTACCATCATGAGAGGTAGAAATACACTTTTTAAAAATGCTATATATATTTTTCTAATTACTCTTTTTTCCCCACATATTTTATTGGTGCATTATAGTTGTACATAATGATGGGATTTGTTGTTTCATATTTGTACATGCACACAATGCACAATATAACAATATACTTTGGCTAATATCACTCCCCAGCATTTCCCTTCTCCCTCCTCTGCTCCCTCCATTAGTTTCTTTCCTCTCTTAATCTCCCTTTGCTTTTCACTGCCCCCACTTTCTTTTCCTTTTTCCTCTCTAGCTTCTGAATATACAAGAAAACATATGACACTTAACCTTCTGAGGTTGTCTTATGTCACTTAACACAATGGTCTCTAGTTCCATACATTTTTCCTGCAAATGGCATAATTTCATTTTGCTTTATGACTGATTAAAACTCCATTGTGTTTATAGACCACGTTTTCTTTATCCTTTCATCTGTTGATGGATACCTAGGCCTGTACCATAATTTGGCTATTGTGAATTGAACTACTATAAACATGGGTGTGCATGTATCATTGTAGTAAAATGACTTTAATTTTTTTTTAATATTTATTTTTTAGTTGTAGGTGGACAGAATATCTTTATTTTTATGTGGTGCTGAGGATCAAACCCAGTGCCTCACGCGTGCTAGGCGAGCACGCTACCACTGCGCCATAACCCCAGCCCCAAAAATGACTTTAATTTTTAGGATAAATACCATGGAGTATAGCTGGCTATATGGTTGTTCCATGCCTTGTCTCTTGAGGAAACTCCATTCTGATTTCCATAGTGGTTGTACTAATTTCCAATCCTGTCAACGGTGTAAGCGTTCCTTTTTCTCTACATCCTCTCCAGCATTTATTATTATTTGTATTCTTGATGACTGCCATTCTGATTGGTGTGAGATGAAATCTCAGTATAGTTTAGGTTTGTGTTTCCCTAATTGCTAATGATAATTAAAACTTTTTTCATATATTTGTTGGCCATTTGCATTTCTTCTTCTAAGAAGTATCTCTTGTATTCATTTGCCCATTTAATTAATTGGATTATTTGTTTTTTTTGGTGTGAAGAAAGCAAAGATTTTCTCCCATTCTGTAGATTCTTTCTTCACAATTCTCATTGTTTCTTGTGCTGGGCAGAAAAAATGCTACATTGTTTTTTGATGTTTTGTAATAAGAGACTAATGAAAGATACCCCAAAAAAGTGTCTTGGAAGTCCAAATCAGGACCATGAGGTCTAATTGTTCCCTTCTCTACTTTGGTGTGATGATTAAAATTGTAATCTTTAGATTGGGTTTGATGGCACATGCCTATAATCCCAGTGACTCAGGAGACTAAGCCAGGAAGATTGGAAGTTCAAAGACAGCCTTGGAAGTTTAGCAAGACTCTGTCTCAAGATAAAAATAAAAAATGGGTTGGGGTGTAACTCAGTATAGAGTGCCTCTGAGTTAAATCCCCAGTACCTCACATACACACAAATAAATAAATAAATAAAATAAAATCATAGGCATTGGGGTCAAACAACCTGGGTTTGAACCCTGACTTTTCCATTTACTGGTTCAAACTTACAAGTAAACTTTCTTAATCTCTCTTGGCCTTAGTTCTCTCGTTTGTCATATAACACTTTGTCAGCAGGTTATTGTAAATGTTTAAGAAACAGTTGTGACTGCAATTTTTATCCTAAGAATCCCTCCTCCATTACCAACTTTGGGGTACAAAGATTTGGACTTAGAGTGACTTTCCTTATAAGGTGCAGAAAGAGCCTTGGTTTATCTAAGTCAACCACGGTCAAACACTGAATGCAATTATTTCTGACTCTTCCGAATTAAAGATGTCCTCAGTTTTCAAAACTGAGATAAAATCTATATATAATAAAATGCACAAATCTTAGGCATATAGATCAACGAGCTTTGAACAACATATACACTATCATAAGCAACACTCCAGTCAAGCTATTGAACATTTCTATCATCCCAGAAAGGGCTTTTATTCCCTTTCCAGTAAATTTCATTCCCTGTGGCAACTATAATCATAATTTCTATCATGATAGCTTAGTTTTACCTGTTTCAAAAAAATTAAAAAAAAAAATTTTTTTTAGTTGTTGATGGATCTTTATTTTATTCATTTATTATTTATATGTGGTGCTGAGGATCGAACCCAGTGCCTCACGCATGCTAGGCAAGCGCTCTACCACTGAGCTGCAGCCCCAGCCTGTTTCAAAATTTTATATGAATGGAATCATACAGTGGTTGGTTTCTTTCTCTCAATTTAATGTTCTGACATTCATCCACACTATTGTGTATCCTGACAAGTATGAGACAAGATTAACAAAGGCTGTTTATTGATAAACTTGTGGCAAGGGAAACCATCTAGTAGCCCAGTTGTGTCAGCAGGGTTTCAGAGGTGTTAGAAGGAAAGCAAGTTTTATAGAGCTAACGGCAGAAATCTTGACAGTTTTTGATTGGTTAGTTTTCTGTCAAAATGGGATTGTAGAAGTGATGGAGACTTTCTGATTGTTTCTGAGATATACTTGGCAGCCCTTGGTTGACTGCAGTGAAGCAAACAAGGATTTTGAGAATATTCAATAGAGGAAGGAGTGTTCAATATCAGGAGCAAAGGGTTTTCTGGAGCCAGCCATTTCCTGGAATAAACAGGTCAATGGAGTGCTATTTTGTGGTGCTTTTCTTGTGGTCATACTGTCATAATGGTGCTTTGGCAGGGTGGTTGCTGTGGCAGGCAGTTTCTTGCACAGAAGTTTGGTCCTTTTTATTGCTGAATAAAATAAATGTAGCATAATATACTGTTCCATACTAAACTGCAATTTATTTATCCATTGATGAATCCTTTTGTAAGAAAATTCGATAAGCAACTAATAAATTTGTCAAACTATTAAGTTAGGAGGATATTATTCATATTGCAAAAGTATTCTTCAATTTAAAGTTTTTCTCTCTAAGACCCTATCTTAGGGAGAAAAATATTTTTATTTTTTATTTGGAGACAGGGTCTCAGTTGCTGAGGGCCTTGCTAAATTCCTGAGGCTGGCTTTGAGCCTGTGATCCTTCCACGTCATTGGGATTACAGGTGTGTGCCTTGCATCTGGCTATATGCTTTTTTTTAAATGTAAAGATTTCATACATATACTTTTAGGGTTTTTTGTTTTTTGTTTTTGTTTTGGTGCCAGGGATTGAATTCAGGGGCACTCAACTACTGAGCCACATCCCCAGCCCTATTTTGTGTTTTATGTAGAGACAGGGTCTCACTGAGTTGCTTAGCGCCTCGCCCTTGCTGAGGCTGGCTTTGAACTCACAATCCTCCTGTCTCAGCCTCCCAAAGTGCTAGGATTACAGGCATGAGCCACCGCCCCCGACTTACTTTTAGGGTTTTATTCCAAAAGATCCTTGGTAAAATTCCTTTTTATGGTCCCAGAGCTTACTGATACTCATGGTGCATTTAATATGGTTTTTCATCCTCTCTTGAGGAAAGAAGTAGAACAATGAAACTGTTAACTAGTTTTCTCAAGCATCACCAAGATCCAACTGCACTTTGAAGAAAAAAAAAACCTCACATTGTCATCACAAATGGAACATTTACAAAGTTCCCATGAGAAATTGCTGTACAGATGTTAGTATCAATGGTTGTACTAATATTAACATAAATAGTACAAATATTAATATTGTGCTAATGTTGGAACTAATTTGAATACTAGTAGTAGTAACAGAAACCTATTCATTGACTCCTTAACTGAGGTAACAGAACTATGATTAGATGGCCTCCTTATTGTTTTTTCTTCATCAATATAGTTTAAGAAAGGGTCAGAGCCGGGAGCGGTGGTGCAAGCCTGTAATCCCAGCACATAGGGAGGCTGAGACAGGAGAATTGCCAGTTCAAAGCCAGCCTCAGCAACAGTGAGGCGCTAAACAACTCAGTGAGACCCTGTCCCTACATAAAACACAAAATAGGGCTGGGGATGTGGCTCAGTGGTCGAGTGCCCCTGAGTTCAATCTCCAGTACCAAAAAAAAAAAGGGGGCGGGGGTTCAGAATGCTTTAGCCCTTTGAGGTAGAGGAAACTATGACATTGAAGAACTACTGTGCTCCTTTCTTAGGTAGAAAGTGGGGGGTGAGAGAGTGCATCTAATTAAACATATGAAAATAATAAGGACCCCTTTTGGCTAAAAATGGTATGATAATACTTGATTATTGTTTAATTTTGTTTTGATTAGAGAATAAACAGGTGCTCAGAATAATTTTTACTGACCTCTCAGTCTTTTGGCATTTTAAAACTTTTTCCTATAATTTATTTAAAAGAAACAAATTAGATGTAACCTCCCCCCAAAGGAATGATCTCTTATTTTAGCAAATGTTTAGCATAGTTCCTAATTGATTTTCTTACATATATCTCTAATAACTCATCACTTTTCCTGAGCAAGTAGAAGAATGATAATTTGCAAGATTCTATTATCTGCTTATAAGTACTCATGTGATTTCTTTCTTGAAATCTCTTTGATTAAATGCCTACACCTTACTTATCTTTCTTCTAAAAATAATGGATCATTTATTTTCATGTAATAAACATTTAGATGCTAGGTGTCAGGGATGTAATAGTGAACCATCAACAATCTTATCCTGAAAGCAAGTTGAAAATACTGTCAATGAGCAGTTTGTCAAGTTGAGATTTTACTTTTGGGGAAAAGATGCAGAGAAATGAGGAACAAAGAAAAAGACCTTAAGTGAGATTTCTTTGTCTTTCTTTTTATTTATTTTTTATCTTTTTAAGCAAGATTTCTTAAGGAATGGTGTTACCCTTATCATCTTTCCTTCCATGAGCTGGGAAAGACAGGAAGCTTGGTATTCTAGAGGCAGAGGCTTGGGATTAAAATCATTGTCATTTAGAAGGATCCCTATTCCCTTGTTCTAGAATGGAACATTATTTATAAGATGCAATACACAAAAAAATGGTATTCTTTAAATTTAAGAGAGATGGAAGATGTAGCATGGGTTTTGTGGAAGAAATCAACAGACATACAGATCAATGAGCAAAACAAATTTGCTTTATCTTTACAGAAAAAGTGAATTTTGTTTGAAATTATCCTTTTAAGGCAAAAATGAGCAGAAATTCAACCTTGAAGATTTTTTTAAATAAATGAATTCTTTTCAACAACTTTCTACTGTTTAGTGATCAGAAGGGATGGGGTAGGGGAGGGAGAGATAGAGAAACAGAAAGAAACCAGAGAAAGAGAGTGCTAGAGACAGAGAAAGAAAGTCTCAAGTGAAACACTAATCCCCCACACTGACCTGTTTCTACCGCTACCTAATCAGCTGGCCAATAATGTTCAGAACTGGAGAGGATTGCCCTGAAAGATGAGAGCTATCCCTTGCTGTTTGAATGACTGTTCATGCTGGCAGCAATTTTACAGAAAGAGAGAAAACAACAGATACAAGGGAAGAAAAATTCCTTTCCATTTTCTGTTCCTCTATAATGCCAAAAATAATCTGCTGAAAAGTAGGAGGTGGGGAAAACTAACAGATGACTAGTGCTCTGTGTACTTAATTTTTTTTCTTCATTTTTTTAAACATCAGGTCTCAGTCAGGAGCTTCCTTCCTCCAGGAAGGTATGACCAGAAACTGAGTCAGATAACCCTGTTATCTGAGCTCACAGCATCTTCTACTCCCCATTTCATGGTACTCAGTACCCCCATACTGACCACATATCACTGATTCACAGATGCCTTTTCTTTCACATTTGGCTTTCCTCAAGGCAGGGGTGTATCTTAACAGTTACTCTTGCACAAAAAGCAGTTGTGGAGTAGTTATCATAGTCTGCACAAGTGCCAATGTACCAGTATCAAAACTTGTAAAGTAGGTGCCAGTGGCATGGAAGAAATTCTCTGAGACAAGAGTGGAGCTCTCTTAAGCCCTGGGTACCCAAGGGTTGTGGAGTTGAGATGGAGGGGATGGTGAATTCAACCATTCCAAAATGGGAGTCAAAAGCCAGCTTAGGAGCCCAGCCCCAGTGGCTTCTAGTTCTTTCGTGGACTCTTCTAAGAAATGCTGCATGGCTCACACTCTTGGTGTCACAGAGACCAAGAGTGTGTAAATCTTCTAAAAAGGGGATTTAGAAGAGAAGGGCTCTGACTGTACAAATGTTTTAGGAATATATTAATCAACTTATTCTCCTTCACCAATTTTACTTCTTATAAGAATATATTCAATCCATATTTAATTAAGTCTAAACTCTTTCAATAAGCATAAAAAATTCTAAAGCACTAAGAAAGATTTGTATCATCATATAACTTTTCCTTTCTTTTCTTTCTTGGGGAACCTGAAATAATGGTGCATTAACTATGATACAATAGCTATTTAATGTCTAGATTTTTAGGCCACAGGGGAAGGGCCAGGTGTGCTTCCTTCACCTCTGGATCCTCAACAGTTGACATGGGACTGGGACAGAGTAGGCCCTAAATACCTTTCTGATGAAGTGACTTGAAGTAGAGTCCCTGCCAGGCAAAGCTAAGACTAGGACCATACCAAAGGGCTAGTGCTTGAGCCAGATGTGGAAATCTGAAAGCCAGTTTGCTGCTTCTGGCATTTCACTCTGTTAGTCTTTTCATTGGACAGTAATACCACTATGCAATGTTTTCTGGTATTGCTTAGTGAAATTAGAAACCCTGCCCTGACAGCCTGACAAACTCACAGACCCTTCTCTCCTCCCTCTGCTTACCTCTGCTTTGGCATAGGAACTGGCTATTCTGACTGTATAAGTAAATGGAAGTAAGTGGAAGTGTGTTAGGTTAACTAAAAAAGAAAGAATGGTGCTATGTTAGAAGGCTACAGAAACTGTATGAAATTGTATGTGTAAGCCTTTCCTCACTGTCACCCAAATACCTGATTTAAACAACCTAAAGGAGGAAAAATTTATATTGACTCATGGTTTTAGTTTGTGGTTGACTGGCTCCATTGTTCTGGGCCTGAGAGGCAGAATATCATGGTGGAAGGGAGTAGCAGAGGAAAACTGCTCAGCTCCAGGCAGCTGGAGAAAGTCTGAAGGGGAGGAAGGGACAAGAAATACTGTTTCAGGCATGTCTCCTGTGACCTACTTCCTCTAACTAGAACCCACCTTCTGCAGTTTCCACTGCCCTAATATTTTTTTAAATGAATTGACTACAGTGAATAATTGTTTTCACTGAGACAATAATTGTGAAAACAATAATTGTTTTCACAAGTTAGAGACTCTGCTGGCCTGTAGTGGCACCTCCTTCTCCACAGAAAATCTTAATTAAGCTTCTCCAGAAATCTGCACCATAATTGATCTTAGGACTATCAGCAAAAGAGTCTTTACCAAAGAGTTCAATGTAGTTAAATTTTCTATTTCCTATTGCTCTATCTTGCTTGGCCACAGGCCCAAAAGAGATCCCTTACTAGATTTTCAAAAATATTTTTGGGGGGCTGGAATTATGGCGCAGTGGTAGCGTGCTCGCCTAGCATGCATAAGGCACTGGGTTCGATCCTCAGCACCACATAAAAATAAAATAAAGATATTCTGTCACCTACAACTAAAAAATAAACATTAAAAAATATTTTTGGACTATCTAGTGTACTAACAATTAATTGTTTATAAATTTTTTAAAGTGGGAAGTGGGTTTGAAAATGCAAAGTTTAACAAGAAGGACAGATCCTTTAACAAGGCCTCTGGCCTTGAGCCTAAGCTTCACAGAGGTGTTTACATTTCAGAGATAAGAGGTGATGTTACTAGTTGGGCTCCATGGTAACAGCTGGCAGAGGGGGGAAAGGAAGGGGAGAAGAAGCTCTCCCCTTCTCAGTGCTATCCTTGAAGTGTTAATTTGCTCAAAACAGTAAAAGAAAAAGGTGCTTTTGTGCAAACTTCTGCAGACTGTGAACTTCTGAGCCCCTCCCCTTATAAAGTTCTGAAATTGCCTGAACTCAGGGTTCAGGGGAATTAATTGATTACAGCAAATGATGTACCCTCTGAACAGACTGCCGTCAAATAAACCTGCTTCCTATTCCTTATCTGGTGTTTTGCCTCCTTTGTCCCTACAACAGGCCCACTGATGATCTGGTGGTGGTGGCGGAAGCTGTTATTTATTGAATATTCACAATGTGCTTGACATTATTCCTCATTTTATCTAATTCCACAGTATACTGTTGAAGTAAGCAATGTTATTTTTGTTGTATAATCAGGAAATGAGGCAGGGGTAAATTCTTTATCCAAAGTTATACACCTTATATGCAAGCAGAACTGAAATGAGCCTGGGCTGGTGAGCTTCAAAGCCTTGTCTAAAACATGCTGTAGAAGAGCTCAGCTTGATTAAATTTGAATTTGCAAATGCCTAGGAAAATTTGAGACATAGTAAAAGCTAGGTAAATTTTGAAAATATTGAACATACAATTATTGCATCATTTCTTATTTTTTGGCAGCCATAATTTCCTTAGCTAAGGCTTAAGGTATCTGTTGCTATGGACCAAATGCTTGTGTCCCCTCAAATTCACATGCTGAATTGAATTGCCAATGTATGGTATTGGAAAGTGAGTCCTTTGGGTGGATCCCTCACAAATAGGATTAGTTCCCTCGTATGAGGAGATAAGAACACTAGCTAGCTCTTTTTCCACTGTGTCAGGATGCAGTGAGGAGTCAAAAATCAGCAACCCATAGCCAGGCACGGTGGAATCCCATCACTTTGGGAGGCTGAGACAGGAGAATCACGAGTTCAAAGCCAGCCTCAGCAACAGTAAGGCGCTAAGCAACTCAGTGAGACCCTGTCTCTACATAAAAAACAAAATAGGGCTGGGTATGTGGCTCAGTGGTTTGTGCCCCTGAGTTCAATCTCCAGTACAAAACAAAAACAAAAACAAAAACAAAAAAACAAAACGATAACAAAAATTCAGCAACCCAGAAAAGGGTCTTCACCGCAACTTGACATTGCTGGCAGCCTGATCTTGGACTTCCAGCCTCCATAACTGTGAGAAATTACTTTCTGTTCTTTGTAAGCTGCCCAATTTATGGTACTTTGCTATAGCAGTTTGGATCAATATATCTATCCTACAACCCAGCAAAGTCCATAAGTATCATGCTGTCACTTTAGGCTTCTGGAGAAAAGTCACTAATGTATCTTGCATTGTCTTTCTCTATGCAGGATGCATGTGAGAATAAGAGAGCAGTTCAATGACAGAGAGAGAAGGCAATCAAAAGTCAAAGGAAGGTAAGAACAAAGAACTGTGAAGGGACCTAAGAAAAATTGAGAAGAGAAAAGATATCACTGCCTGATGCCCTAAGGGCAGCTGACAATTGGCGTGATATTTTTCATGTCTTTTAACACAATAGAAAACTCATGACCTTGCTTTATTTATGAAGCAACTGAATATTCTCACTCTAAAATGAGTTTTCAAGACCCCTTTTGTATTAAAGAGAAGCAGTCTCTTCAAAAGTTTTCAAGTAGTCAATGTTTTCAGCCATTCAGATTTTTCTTTGTGAATGCATTAAAACTATTAACTTTTCATGATACCCGTGAGTTTGCAGAAATGGAGAAAGGTATCACTCAATTTAAGGTATAAAATATATCCTACTTCCTTTAGTCTTTTTCTTTAATTATCATTTTCTGAACTTAAATTATACAGCTGTCTATCACAGTGTGGAAATAAAAAATTCCTATCTTGATAAAATCAAACTAAGATATTTGGGTACATAACTAAATTGCATGTTTATCTTCAATATATCTGATTCATTGCTTTACAAAGAATTTATTTAATTTTTGGATATTAAAAAACACTGATTTCATGCTGCATGGGTGAGCATTGATTCCAAGTACATGAAATGTCCCGAATAGGCAAAACTATAGAGACAGAAAGAAAATTTTTGGTTGCTTGGGGCTGAGAAGTAAGAAGTTGGGAGAAATGAGGATTGACAGCTCATTGGTAAGGGATTTCTTTTATGAGGGATGAAAATTCTCTAAAATTAAATTGTAGCAATGCTGGTGAACCATCCCTTTTCATTTCCCTTTAAATCCTAGCAGATTTAAACATGGAAGTACTTATAAGTATTGGCATAGCAAGCTCACACATTTGCATTCAGTTATACTGGTGAGACCTGCTATTGTTTATATATTGTGTTTTGCATAGTTGGAATGTGGCCAGTCATTTCCATACACAGAGTGCAATGTTTTCTGGTGTAATTAACAAGGGAGAATGTAAATGACTGATGCTCTGTATCTAATTTTAACTCAACCATCAAATCATCTTTTAAAGCCAGGAACTACAACATAAAGAAGGAACTTATATTTAAATAACAATGCTCCATCTGTAGAAAATCAAACCCAATTACAATAACTATTTTCTCCTTTCCTCATTGTTGAATATCCAGGCAAGTCAAGAGGATAATGCCTTAGCATCTTTTTTCTTCAGCTTGCAGTTGTCCAATGAATGAGTAAATGCACACACACAAAAAGATACATTAAAGGAGATCACATATGTGAAGGAAAATAACAATGTGTCTAGCATGTGGTGGGTATGTGATAAATAAATGATACAGTAGTTTCTTAATAAATAGAAGGGGGTTGTTTCCTGCTAAATAGAAAGCAGGCTTCAGCTTGAGGCTTTTCACTAATGCATAATTACTATTTCATTATATGAGCAATTCAGGATATAATTAGAGATTTTCAGTAGTTAGACCTTTGCATATTGGGGTAGTGGCTGGAGGACAGAATGTAGAAAGGAGATGATCTATTCTTTCTTAGGACTCACACTTTGTTAACATGCATGGGTAAAAGAATATTCCATCTATTTGGTGGGTGTTGGTGTTTTTGACCTTTCACTCTGATCTCCTTTGAGAACTGTCAGGAAAAATTTTAATTTTCACTCTTCTCTTTTGAGATAAACAAATCAAGTTGTAGAAATAGTGTCTTGGGAGACAAAGACACTTTCTAACTTAGCAACACCAGCTTTCAAGGTGATTTGAGAGAGGTGTTGAGTGCCCAGATACCATGCCAAATTGCTTTGACCTGCAACAGTAATGGGACACAGAGAGATAAGAGAATTCAGAGAAACCTTGAAGCACAGCAAGCCATTCCTGCAATTTCATTAAATGTCCCCTTAGTGGGAAAGCATCTAACAATACAGTCCTCCATTTAGGAGTGGGGAATGTCCAAATCACCTTTAGGGGAGCCCTGAAGACCGATACAAGGTCTGTAGCCTTCCTAAAATCAGATAGTGGTGGCCTTGTTTTAAGAATGCACAGAAAAAATGAGCTGACCTCCTTTGGGTGAGGTGTATCATTCGTTCATTCACAAATTTTATTTTTCCATTTAGTTTAATAAACTGAGTGTCAATTATGTGCCAGGCTCTGTCTTAGATAACGGAGATACTCTAAAATTAATGGTGATGCTGAAATGGAGATGGAGAAGGAGAAAAGAAAACATAGTTATTTCTAATCATCCCTCACCTCCTAAGAATCAGCAGCCTGTGTTGTTATTGACTGAAGTTGATAGTGAGAAGTGGGGGGGCTGGGGTTGTGGCTCAGTGGTAGAGTGCTTGCCTTGCATGCAAGGGGCACTGGGTTCGATCCTCAGCACTTCATAAATAAATAAAATAAAGGTATTGTGTTCATCTACAACTAAAAATTTAAAAAAATTTAAAATAGTGAGAAGGGTCCAAGTGGCAATAAACAGAGAAAAAGGAGAAATAGTGGAATTGTATCAGAAAAAAAGCTTTATTGGAAGATAAAAAAAAATAGCCTTGGAAAAGGGAAGTAGTGAGAGAGAGAGAAAAGCTTGTATAAGCTGAATCTGCCAGAAACTAATTTTAAAGATACCAATGAGGGCTTTTGTGATTAATTCTGCAACTGTGGAATTAGAAAAAGAAAGCATGCGAAGGGGAAAACTGACAGAGTTTGAATTAGTGATTTGTTCTTTTGGAATTTTTCTTCTTTGTTAAATTTATTTTTTAATTGATAAAAGCATTCAGACAAAGTAGGAGTGTACACAGTAAAAACACCTCTTTCCTAACCTATCAATAGTTCCTCTTGCCTAAGGCAATTGTTTCTTGTTTGTCCTTTCAAGGGTATTTTGTGCAATTAAAAGCAAGTATAGGGCTGGGATTGTGGCTCAGTGGTAGAGTGCTTGCCTCGCATGCATGAGGCACTGGGTTCGATTCTCAGCACCACATAAAAATAAAACAAAACAAAACAAAATGAAGATATTGTGTTCATCTACAACTAAGAAAATATTTTTTAAAAAAGCAAACATAGAGGCTATGGTTGTGGCTCAATGTAGATAACTTGCCTAGCACATGGGGGGCACTGGGCTTGATCCTCAGCAAATAAAAGTTTTTAAAAATAAAAGCTTTTAAAAAAAGCAAATATGAGTAATATAATATTCCCTTTCTCTTCATGCAAATGTTATCAAAACATATAGAGGAAAAACATTGAAAATCTTCTGAGATTAGAATTACAATTTTGTGGGAAATGTTTGGTTTAGCACTTAATATAATTAGATAATCAAAGATGGGGCTGGGGATGTAGCTCAGTGGTGGAGCACTTGCTGAGCATGTGCAAAGCCCTGGGTTTAATTCCCAGCACGAGGAAGGAGGAGAAGAACGAAGAGAAGGAGGAGGGGGACGGAGGAGTAGGAGGAGATATTTTAGAATTTATTTTGTGACAGAGTCACTAAGTTGCAAAAGCTGGACTCAAACTTGCAATCCTCCTGCCTTAGTCTCCTGAGTTGCTGGAATTACAGTCATGCACCACCCCTGCCACCTCCTCTGTAGAATATTAACAAGCAACACAAATTTCTTCCCACTTCTTGACTACTCCTATTTGTCCACCCACATAACTCTTCCTCAGATCTCCTTGTACCTGGTGTTCTACTCCTTCTTGTTTTCAGCTCTTGACTGAACAGCCCAACCATTTGCCACTGTTTGTGAGACTACATAGTCTTACCTCAGGCCACCTTTCTTTGGCACAAATTGGATGACCAGGCAACAACAACCAAAGCCCTGTCCATTGGGAGGATTTTCTTCACATTGGTGGTCAGAGTCATCTCTGGTAAATAAAATGATGTTATCAATACAGTGGGCCAAGGTGTTGTTCTATAGTATGTCTAGAGAATTAAGTTCCCTCTGGGAACTTGTGGCAAAACAGTAAATGTATAGTTTGGCCCAAGTGAATGTAATCTTTCTGATCTGTCTTACTGAGAGAGATGGAAAATAAGGTATGTCACAGCTCAATGGCCACAATTCATGTACCACAGGCAGTATTATTCAGATCCAAGAAAGATACCACATCTGACACTGCAGGTACAATTTGGGCTACAATTTGGTTGGGCTTAAGGTAGTTTTTGTTGCCATATTCCAAGATATAATTTTTGTAGGAGAATTGGAAAGTTAAAGGAATATATGGTTTGGACCATTAAACCTTGTATCCTCCAGTCTTTAAGAGTACAATGAAATCTCTTGCATTTCTCCCTGAAATATGATATAAATAAACAAATATTTGTATTTACTTATATAATTAATTCACATTATTATATATATATATTTAATTTACATTATTGCTGGAGAAGAAGCTACTGCTTCCTCTTTACCATTTTTATAAAGTTTACCCTACAAACCAAGTAACCAAAGTATTTTGCCAACTATTAAGTATGTGTGATCCAATAATATATACATACATAAATACATACACATATTTGCAAGACACAAAAATTAATTATATACAAAATAGAGAACGAATGAGTTGTGTTTTTATACACTAGAATGGACAATAAGAAATACCAAGTACTGGCAAGGACATGGAGGAATTGTTGGTGGAAATGTAAAATGAAACTACTTTGCAGAACAATTTTGTAGTTTCTTTTTTTTTTTATATATCTTTTTAGTTGTAGATGGACACAAAGTCTTTATTTTATTTATTTTTATGTGTTGCTGAGGAGGAACCCAGTGACTCATGCGAGGCAAGTACTCTACCACTGAGCTACAGCCCCAGGCCAGTTTGGTAGTTTCTTAAAGGGTTAAACATACACTTTCTATATGATTTAGTAATTTCACTTCCAGATATTTACCTAAGAAGAATTAAAGCAAATGTAAACAGTAATACTTGAACACAACTACTTTTCATAGTAGCTTTTTTTTGGCATGCTGGGAATTAAACCCTGGGTCTTTCATGGGCTAGGCAAAGCACTGTACCACTGAGCCACGTCCCCAGCCCTAGTAGTATTATTTTTAATAGTCAAAGACTGGATACAACCTAAATGATGACCACTAATATATGAAAAAATGAATGAATTTAGTAAGTTCATATAATGGAATACTATTTAACAATAAGGAGTGAATTATTGATGCACATGACAATATAGATGAATTTCAAAATAATTATGCTGATTAAAAATAGCCAAATGAAGAGTACATAGTGTATGTATCAACTTACATGAAATTCTAGAAAATGCAAACTTATCTATAGGTGAAAAATTGTCCAGTGATTGCTTGAGTTTGGAAGAGAGTATAAGGATGGGTATGAGAGAGGAAGAACACTTTTTCAGGGGATGGATATATTTATTGTTTTGACTGTAGTAAAGGTTTGGTGGTTATATACATAATCAAAATGTCACATTGTACACTTAATGTAGGTACAGTGTTATTTTTGTTTGTTTTTTGGTTTTGGTACCAGGGATTGAACTCGGGGCACTCGACCACTGAGCCACATTCCCCAGCCCTATTTTGTGTTTTATGTAGAGACAGGGTCTCACTGAGTTGCTTAGCACCTCACCATTGCTGAAGCTGGCTTTAAACTTGCAATTCTCCTGTCTCAGCCTCCCAAAATGCTGGGATTACAGGCTTGTGCCACCGCACCTGGCAGGTATAGTGATTTGTATGTTATTTATGAATCAACAAAATAATTAAAACCTGCATATCTTTTGACTGAGAAACTTTGGTGAGTAATATATGTGTAGAATACATTTCAGCATGGTTAACATTGTAACAGATGAAAACAACGTAATGTCCATTATAAGAGGATTAGTTAAATAAGATTTTGATGCCTTCATAAAATGGAGCACTAAAGTCACTAAAAATAATCTCTACAGAGAAAGATGTGTAAGATACTTTAAATATAAACAGTAACTTGTTTGCTGAAAGGACATAAAATAATGTGTTCACTGTGAATAATGGTTTGGCAGTTCCTCAAAAAATTAAACTCTTAGGGATTTACCTAAGAGAACAGAAAATATATGGTCCTGCAAAAACTTGAACATGAATATTCATAGCAGCATTATTCACAGTAACCAAAAAAGTGGAAACAATTCAAATGATAAATGGATAAACAAAAAGTGTATCCATAAAATGGATTATCATTCAGGCATAAAAGGGGATGAAGTACTGGTACATTCTGGTTAATGTAGATTAACCTGGAAACATTATGCTACATGAAGGAAGCCAGACATGGAAGGCCACATTTTGTGTGACTCCATTGATATGAAATGTCCAGAATAAGAAAATCCTAAAGACAGAAAATAAATCAGTGGCTGACATAGTCTGGGGAAAGGAGGAATTGGGACTAAATACGTACAGGGTTTCTTTTGAGTGGGATAAAAATGTTCTGGATAATGTGGTGATGTCTGTACAACACAATGAACTTGAGAGTACACTTTCAAATAGTGAATTATATGTTATGTGCAGTATTTCAATTTTTTAAAAAGTTACTTTAAAAAAACCTGTGAGTAGTAAAAGGTATAAAGATAAAAAAAGTAATTAGGATATAGAATAATTGGGTTGGTAGAATACCATTTTGTTTAAAAATCATATGCATATACTAATATATATGCACATAATAACATGCATGTAAATAAATTTGGAAGAATGTTCATTGAACTGAGGAGTGATTAAGAGAAACTGAGGCATGAAATAAGGAGAACCTTATTTTATAAACAATACATTTTGGTGCTACTTGAATTTTTTAAACAAACTGTGATGAAGTAAAATTAAAGATTTTTGAATGATTTAGGGACTATATTAGCAGAGTTCACTATTAAATATGTTGCATAGAAAATCTTTTAAAAATCCTTTAAAGTAAAAATCACTTTATTTCCTTTTTATAAAAATTTTGGTTCTTGTACATTGAAAGAAATAATTTTCCTTTAATACATAGGATGTATATAATAGGCAGGAGATATTTGTATACTGATTTTTTAAAATAACAGGCTCAAACATTGTTAATTGAAAAAAATCTATTTTTCATTTTACACAGAACAATCTAAAGTCTGTATCATAACTCAACAGTATAGGGCTCACAACATGTCCATCTCAACAGTGGGTTCTGGGAATTAAGGATCCACACAAACCCAGGTAGGAGGTTTATTTTTGTTTTTGGCACTAGGGATTGAACCCAGGAGTGCATTCCCACTGAATTCCATCTTCAGTCCTTTTTACTTTTTTATTTTGCAACATGGTCTTGCCAAGTTGCTTAGGGTCTCCTGATCTTCCTGTCTCAGCTGGGATTACAGGTGTGTACCACTGCACAGGTAGGACCCAGGTAGGAGTTTGGAATTTTGAGGGAAGAAGGGGACATAGTAGGAGTATCTCAATCTTTTCTCAAAGAAAAAGTGGTACAGCATGTTGAGTACATAAAAGCTGTACAAATGGGTTTCTAACACAAACACTGTACTGTGAGCTCTTGGGAAAGGTGCAGGAAAAGGAGATTGATAAATAAGAGGGCACTGTATCTTTTTAAGTTTATTTTAGTTGATATATAACAATATAAAAAATGTACCTATTAATGGGGTACCATGTAATGCTTCAATACATGTGTACGTTGTATAAAGTTTAGGTTAAACCCGTGTCTCTTCTCAAACACTTATTTCTTTATGGGGAAAACTTTCACCAACTGCTTCTGCTGGATTTCTGAAATGTACAGTACATTCTTGTTAACCATGATCACCCTACTGTACAATAACACACCAGAACTTCTTGCTCCTATCTAACAGTAACTTAGTTCCAATGGACCAGCCTTGCCCCATTCCCTGGCTTGCACTTTCTCTCTGGCTTCTGGTAACCAATACTACTCTCAACTTCTATGAGATCCACTTTTTTAGTTTCTGCATATGAGTGACATCATGCAGCACCTTTCTGTGCCTGGCTTATTTTACTTAACTTAATGATTTCCACTTTCATTCATGTTGTTTAAATGATAGGATTTTGTTCTTTTCTTATGGCTGAGTAGTGTTCCATTGTGTTGAAGGGACATTTTCCTGTGGCAGAGGATGAGGAGGGAGGCTTACTATTTTGCATGACCCCCACCCTAGGACCTGATATTCAGAAGAGACCATGTTTAATCTTGAATCATTACCCTGTTCAAAAAGAGATGCCAGTACCTGTGGGACAGACTGTGAAGATATGCTGGTCATTCCTAAGCCTTTGTTCTATGCCCTGCAGCATGTTGGTGGCAGGAAAGTGTGGGCAGGTCAGAGGCTTGTAATCTGTGGAAGTAAAAAGCTTAGTTCACACTAAGCACTGAGAAAGATCACAGATCCAACAGAACTGCTGAAAGAAGTATGTTTTCGTTAGCTTTTGGGTCACTGTGACCAAAAGACCTGGCAAGAACAATTAGGAGGAAAAGTTTATTTCAGCTCACGATTTCAGAAGTTTTAGTCCACCATCAGCTGACTCCCTGCCTCTGGTCTTGAGATGAAGCAGAACATCATGGCAAAAGATTTTGACAGAGGAAAGCAGTTCTGACATGGCAACCAGGAAGCAGAGAAAGCTCCATACATCAGGGACAAAATATAAACCCCAAAGGCACACCCCCAATGACCTACAGCCACACTCTTCCTGCCTGTAGTTATCACCCAGTTAATCCATATCAGTAGATTAATCCACTGATTAGGGTACAGCTATCATAGTCTAATCATTTTACCTCTGAAAATTCTTGCATTAACTCGCATGAGTTTGGGAGGACTCCTCACGTGTAAACCATAACAAAGTGTCTAGTAGGGTCTAAGAAGGAAAGTCAAGAGCATCCTTATCTTGAGGTACAGCTAGTATGGAAAATCTGAAGTAAGCTTAGTATTAGAGTGGTGGAAAACAGAGCACTCTCAGACCTTTATTTTATTTTATTTTTTTAAAATATTTTTGTTTTAGTTGTAGATGAACACAATATCTTTATTTATTTTATGTGGTGCTGAGGATCGAACCCAGTGCCTCACGTATGCGAGGCAAGCGCTCAACCGCTGAGCCATAGCCCCAGCCCAGACCTTTATTTTAATAGGACAATTTTTAAAAGAGAAATCAAAGACTGGGTGCCAGTCACAACAAATGCCATGCCTTTATGGTTATCTAGTAGCATTAAAAAATTGCTGAAGCATGTCCACCTAACAAATAGGTCTTGCTACAAGGTATTTGTGTGGATGGGAGAGGGTCACAAGGCTTGGTACAGCTGATGATCCAATATGGTTCCCATGGGACCAGGGACAGAGTCCTGTCTTGCTGGTCTTTTGAGCCCTGTAGAGTAGAAGCAAAATTTCCAGACTGTAGATTCTTTGCAACCTGCTTTAACCCAGGGAAAGAGGAGCATTGCTCACAATAGAGAAGGTAAGGGGCCAAACCTAACCCAAACCACATGCATCAGGCCTGCTCATCCTACAGTTGATGAGCAACTTATACCAGGAAGGAGAATGGAGCTGGTTTCATCTATTTTTGCTTTGGTATTGGAAATTGAATCCAGGGGTGCTTAACCACTGAGTCACATCCTCAGCTAAATTGCTGAGGATGGCTTTGAACTTGCAATCCTTCTGCCTCAGCCTCTCAAGTCTCTGGGATTACAGGCTTGCTCAACCATGCCCAGCTGCTGTCATCTTTTAAAGCATTTCATTTATATTTTAACTTAGAAGTATTTGAAGTGCCTCAGATATAATTTTATCTTAAGTCTTTAAAGGCCCCTTGAAACAAGACAAAAGTATACTTTTTATTTAAGCATTCTTGTTTTCTGGTAGTCATTTTGTCCCCAGTCTTCACTTTTACCCTGGTTTAGAGTCCATACACTTTGTCAGGCCATCTGTGCTTGTGGACTTGGGCCTCTCTAGAGGGAGACCTAGGGCCTGATTCCAGATGAACTGTGTGGTTGGTATACCTAGAGCCTGTGACATCCCATCAGGATCATGTATGCAGTCATCTTTATCAGACCATGGTACTAGAGCAGTTTCCACTGTGAGCATCTACATTGGGCAAAGGATTCTTGGTCTTGCCCTGCTATAAAAGAAAATTGGACACAATTTTGTACAGTTGAATAATCAGCTTGAATATGGGAGTGTTAGGCAGGTGTTTCACAGCAAACTTTTGTTGACAGGTAAATCATGGATCCATCTTCTTTGGCACTGCATGGCCACAGCCTGGCACAATCAGTCCTGAGTGGGGTGTTTTCCAGGTATTGTCTTGTGACTTTTAATCTCATATTTCTTTGCCCATTGCTTTATGTAGTTGTTAGCCAGGCAAACACTTCCTGATTTGCCTGTCCACGTAGAGGCCCTATCTGCCTATTCATGGATGCTGCAAAAGACATTTAAAGGTATAAAAGAGCACTGCTCACCAAATGGCTGGTATGGGTGCTTCCATTGTTGGTCACCATGGGTGGTGAGGTACATGTGCATGAGCTCAGTGAACTGAGCATCAGTGTAGCCTAATATGTTGGTGAGTTTGTGGGATCAGACCAGCTGAGAGCCAGTGGCCCAATACTGTAGCCCTCCTGGGGCTACAGGAGATTTCAGTAGATCTTTATTATAGCACACAAGGTAGCTTTGTGATCAGATCCATTCAATCTTAAACAATCAACTCCAAGTACATGGCTTGGTTGGTCCCCTCTGCATATGTTTGGGCAAGATTACCTTCACAGTTGAGGGCTGTAATGTCTGTACAGAGCTGAGACATAGGGAATAGGTCGTTGGGAAAGTTGCCAGCATGGTAACCACATGAGAAGGCAGAGCTGCCCTCTTTGCCATTCTTAAAAAACAAAACAAAACAAAACAAAACAAAACAAAACAATAACAACTTTTTTTTTTTGAGATGGGGTCTTGTTATGTTGCCCAGGCCATCCTTGAATTTGTTATCCTCCCATCTCAGTTTCCTGAGTAGCTGGGATTACCACACTCAGCTTTGCCCACTTTTTTTTTCGAGGCAGGTACTGGAGATTGAACTCAGGGGCACTCGACCACTGAGCCACATCCCCAGCCCTGTTTTGTGTTTTATATAGAGACAGGGTCTGACTGAATTGCTCAGTGCCTCGCTGTTGCTGAGGCTGGCTTTGAACTCGCGATTCTCTTGTCTCAGACTCCCTAAATGCTGGGATTACAGGCTTGCGCTACTGCGCCCGGCTTGCCCACTCTTTTGAGAGCAAAGATAACTGTTCCTCTGTTGGGATCTGTCCAGTTACCATCAGCCAAAAGAAGCACTCTGGTAGGGGCTCTTTCCACCCTCACCCTTGGGCAAAAGTTTCAGACATTGGAAATGTGTCCTCTTCAGAATCAAGAACTGATGTTTCATAGGCCAATCCCTTAATGCCTATTCTTCCACCATACACCATGTGCACAGTGAGTTGGCCCAGCCCTGTTGCTGCCTGAAGGTCTTAATTCTGGCCTGATCCTTAGGTATCAGTTCAGCCAAAACGTCTTTCAAATTTGTTGAGGAAGCACTGTCATACCAGGCAGCCAGAACAAAGACAGGATGCAGGGCTGGGGAGATAGCTCAGTGGTAAAGCACCTACCTAGCATGCATGAGGCCCAGAGTTCAATCCCGATCACCACATAAAAAAAATAAAAACAACAATAAAGTGATATTTAAAAAAAAAAGACAGGATGCATTTTTGGTTTTCAAGAGCTGGGAGTCCACAGTGAGTGAGCCATGGATGGATGAACTCTGGTATCTGGTGAGGAGGGAAGGAGGAGTAAGAACTGTGGCAGGAATGACAACCATACCAATAGGTGGACAGAGTTCTTGAAATATTTTTAAAGTTTGAAAGTATTTGTTTTTTTTTCAATACAAACCTGTCTATTGAGCTTAAGAGAATCACTAGTATTTTAATGTGACTTTTAAAAAAAGCTTATTTCTCATGATCTGTTCAGACTCTACTTAAGGGGATTCTTTTTTTCCCAATTATGAGTTATACTCACAATCTGATCTTTATAGATACCCCCCTCTCAAACTGAGCAAAATAAACACCAAAATTTCATCAATAGCTGAGCTTTGCTGTTTTCGATCACAGATGCCTCCATAGGATGGTATGGCAACCATGAGAACGTACACTTCAGATCTACTTTTGCAGAGATGATAATTTTTGCCCATTTCCCATCACTGTGTTCAAACCAGTGCCCTGCTTCCCTGGACTCTTCCCATTGACTTCTCATGGCAGAATACTAAGGTAGGCCTATTTATGGAAAACACAAGACTCCTCTGGAGGGCAGCTTTGCCTGAAGACTCAGGCCTTGTTGAAACTTCCTTAGAATAAGGCTGATGGCTAAGGTCTCCCTTCTCTCCTTTTATAGGAGTCAAATCAGCACTGTCCCAGCTCTTCATTTTCTCTCACCAGCATTTGTCCCAATAAATCTCTTACATATCTAATTCTATCTTGGGTTTTGCTTCTCAGATGACCTGGTAGAATGACCCAAGAAAACTGATGGTAAGATGATGATTTGGAACTGATCCATTAACCATCCACTGGGTAAAGGGGATGTCAACTTGATTATAGATGGGACATGGATTGTCCCTAGGATAAGATAATGAGTCAATTGCAGATTTCATTGATGGTGACCTGGGAAAATGTCCTGGCAGAGAAGAAAGATGTAGATATGATGTCTGAGGCATTTGAAAGCTATGGAGAGAAAAATGTCCTCAAAGACAGCAGAGTTGGATGACTACTGTTAAGCTGAATTGATCTGGTAGAAAGTATTGAGAACAGTTAAACAAGCAGCTCATAGATAACTGTGAGGCTTGCAAAGGGGTCTCTACTTTCTGAAGGGTGACAGAATAGACACGGTTGAACAGTTTAAAGATCAAGTGGTTAGAATCACAGAGATTTCTAGACATTTGTTTAGTAGGAACAGTGTGCTGGGATGGGGCAGGTGTAAGAGAATCTGGGAGACTGAGAAAACCTGGGGCCCTGAAAACTGGGATGCTGGGATGAGGGGATGAGGATAGATCCCCTTGAATATGTGTTCTAGGCAAACTGCCATCTCCTCTCTCTCTCCCTCCCTCTCCCTCTCTCTCTCTCCCCTTCTGTGTGTGTGTGTGTGTGTGTGTGTGTGTTAGGGATGGAATTCAGGGCCTTTTGTATGATAGAAAAACACTCTACCATTGAGTCACACTCTTAGACAGTCTTCTAATCTTTTAGGCCTGCAAAGGTGTCTCATCATTCTTGTAAGGGCTAGCACTTCTATTACTCAAGATGCTGCTGCAGAGGCCTCTCCTTCATAAGGCAACATGTGCTCCTCTCAGTAGCTGCCCTATTTTCTAGGATCATCTGATCATCAAGGTTCAGTCCTAGCATAACCTTGGGTGGAAATATGCTATGATCGATTAAGAAGGAGGCTGTATGCCAGATGAGTTTCAAGAATTAGCTAGCATATACTGACGGGAGCCAGAGGAGTACACTTTGGACTGTATTTTGAGAGTGCTTGAATAAGGGATTTGAAATTTAGTTTCTCAGAACCTGAGATGCAATATTATTTCAAAGAAATAGGACAAACTCACTGTACTTGTGGTGGTTCTTTGAAATCTGGAAGAAGCAATGCCAAAAAGAAAAAAAGAAAAAAACCTCAGTAAAGTAGAAACTTCTGAGTTTCCCTCAATAGGAAAGAATTCTGCAACAGGTCTAGATTGAAGTGTAAGCAACAATGATTAGATGAAGGAATAAAGATGCTAAGGGAAGTGGGGGCTCTAGGATGTACCTCGTTCTCCTGCCACTTCAGTGAAGTTTTCTGGGGGGCTCAATAGTCAGGAGCATGACGTTTTCTGAGGGCTCAATAGTCAGGACATCTTCTCCAAAGTAAAAGACAAATAGGTGCATCTTGCATCACCACTAGGTAAAAGAAATTCAGCATTTGGGTAAGCCTCTTTGGGTTTGAGTGACAACTTAATCCACAGATAAGAATATTGCTCTCGCCCATATATTATGTGATGTAGGTAACTACCAGCTTTGAATAGAGCTCAGAGCATGAAAGGGCTCTGTAACATGTATACCAACCCTGCTACTTGATCCATGTGATCAAACAGACCCTATGGCTTTGGAAGTATCAGTAAAGGGAAAAGATGCAGAGAGAATGAATGGAGCTTATGGCAAGTTTCAGGGAGAGAATTCACTCTCCCAATGCAGCCCCTGAGATTATTGAATAAGGTTATGGCAATCACTGAAGGAATAAACATGTTTCAAGAAATAGCAATTAAAATGTCACTGGGTCCTGGTGGAAATATTCTGGACCATGAGTACAAAATTGCCCATTATGACTTGGGTTCTATTAAATCCTTCAAGTCATAAAGTTGAATAGGCCTAGTAATCCATGATCATATCTTGACACATCCAAGATCAAGACTGAGTAGGACCAGAGACGATGAGTTCACTGCATGGTTAGGCTGCCCAAATTGCCAGCAACCCTCTCTCATCTCATATGTATAGCCATGTGAAAGTTCCCATATGACCAGCAGAAGGAGGTTTGTACTTGGTTTATGGGTGGAGTAGCTCAGTATATGGGTGCAGGCTGAAAATGAGTAGGATGACCTTGAAAGACAATATAGAGGGAGAATCTTCTCAGTGGGGAGAGCTGCCGCACCTTATATGGAAGAAGTGTCTTGAGATAAAAAAAAGAATCTGTAGTTCAATTGCCTAGCCATCTGGTCAGAAGCCCGAAAGAAAAAGGATGGGAAGATCAAGACAAACAGGTCTGAGGTAGAGGATTATGGGTGGACCTGTGGGAATGGGCACAAACTGTGAATATTAATATTCATCAAGGAAGAGACACTGAACGACCAAGACACTGAACAGCCAGTAGACATGATTCACACTGCCATTGGCCATCTCAGAATTAGCATGATGGGCACATGAACAGAGTAGACATGGCAGCAGAGACAGAGGCATAAGTAGGGGATCTACTTCACAGCAAAGGATGTAGATAGTGTAGGCCTTCAAACACCAACACCGCATTATCTAGAAGCCAGCTTCACAGAATGCGGAAACAATCTGTGGGTCAATCAGGAGAGTAGGAAATATAAGAGAGAGATTTTCATGGCCACTACAAGTTACAGTATACACCGTACAGATCCACACTTCAACCTAATTGACCCACTAGCTTCTGTGCTCTGAAATCTATCACTGCCTCTACACTGGAGGTGTGCTTCTTTTAGACTGCTCCTTGTCAACAACTGTAACAGGGATACCAAGTAGGCCTATACTTGTGAGATGCTGGCCTCCTCTAAAGGGCAGCTATGGTTCAAGCTCTCCCCATAAGCCTGGCTGAAACTTGCTTAGAATAGCACTTGGTCTAGGAAATAACTTCTTTATTCTCTTTTTCCTTTCCTCCCTCTGTAGCTTCCTCTCTCCTTCATAGGGGCAGAATTGCATCATAGTCTGATGGCTCCTCCATTACCTCCTTCTCCATTTCCCCTCTCTGGTATTTCCTTTCATAAATCACTCACACATCTAATCCCATCTTGGCATCTGTTTCTAAGAGGACCCAGACTAACACAGATGGCTTGGATATGTGTTGGTGGGCATCTAAGATACAATGGCAAATACGTCAATCTAAATATAGCCAACTGGTAATGGCTTCCAGGAAAATGATGGGTTGAGAAATATTCTAGAGCTGTATATGTTCCATTGTAATAAATATCATTGTCTATTGGAAAGATCTGCCATGAGGGCAAAGGAATAGGGTCTTGGCCTTTTATTAATCACTACTGATGAAATCTCTATCAAGAAGGGTTATGGTCAGAGAGCTACTGTATGTTAAACTCTTGTTAATGATGACTGGCATCCATAATGATAGTGCATGATTAATGATAATGATGGTTAATGAATAATAATAATGATTATTATGAAATAATTATGGAATTATGCAATACTATGATTATGTAATCATATATAATTTATAATAATGCTTAATGATGAATGATAATTTTGAAATGGTATTATTATCATTGAGAATCCTAAAGTGATACTAAATATAAGAAAATTTGTGGCTTAATTATTTAAGCAGTAGTATTCTCATACTAAGTCATATGGAATCTAGAGAAAAAGATTGAAAGCCTAAGGTTTTGTTAGTGGTTTTGTCTTTGGTTTGAGCTGACTGTGTTCTGATGAGCTGAAGTGAATATTCCTGTTTTCTTGGCAGGTCTACATCATGAAGCCCATCATAAGAGGATGCTATTCATGAGTATTACTCATTTTCTTTCTGATTTTATACTTGCCTAGCCACATTCTGATGTTAATTAGGCTTTAGAAGTTGGTTTTCATACTGAAAACAGAATATGCTGACTAGTTTTCTAGTGTTTTAGTTTTTCTAGTATTATTGATTTCCTCTACAAAGTCATTTTAAAAATTATAAAATAATACATGCTTATCACAAATAATAATTAACAAGTGTAAAAGCAAAATTGTAAGTCCTCTTCTTACACATAGCTTCTTTCCAACCCTACTTCCTAGGAGTAATGCTTTGTTTTTTGTTGTAAGTTAATTGGTTTCTTCATTGGCTATCCAGTGCTCAAGAGTTTTTTATGATCTTGTTTAAAAGGAATCTTTTGTGAATTTGTCCAGAATGAGTTAGTAAAACTGAGTTTCTAAATACACAAAACTGAGGGCCAACTCTTTCATTTAGAGTCCTTTTTATCTTCGTGAGCTAGTCTTTTGTTAAGTCTTTTATGACAGCCAACACTATGCTTTGCAAGAAGTGTAAACTTTATTTACCATTCACAGAATATACGAGACCAGTTTAAGCCGGGCGCGGTGGTACATGCCTATAATCCCAGCACTTTGGGAGGCTCAGACAGGAGAATCCAATCGAAAGTTCAAAGTCAGCCTCAGAAACGGTGAGGTGCTAAGCAACTCAGTGAGACCTTGTCTCTACATACAACACACAAAAAATAGGGCTGGGGATGTGGCTTAGTGGTCTAGTACCCCTGAGTTCAATCCCCGGTACCAAAAAAACCCAAAAACCAAAAAACAAACAAACAAAAAAGAGACTAGTTTAGGAGAACATGTGTAGTGCTAAGCTCACGCATTTTATGCTTTATTTAGCCCTATGAACTACTACTTACCTTTTTTTCTGTGAATTGTATCACTTTCTACTTATTTTCTACAAGTCTTTTCACATCCACCCACACTCAAGGATAGAGTGAGAAAACTAACTTTAGTCCAAGTGTGAATCACTATTCACCCATTTCAACAGCTTTTTAAAAAAACACAGAAAGATAAAATTGAAATGATATAGATGGGCTATTTTTTGTTTCTTAAGATTATTGTTATTTTTAGCTATTTTCAAACTCAAAGCAGCTCCTGATGAGAAAAACTAGTTCCCAAAGATGAGTAAGGTTAGGTCTTTCAGTGTTCATAAAATTTATTTTGAAATATTTTACTCAGTAGAGAACACATAGATTTGTTTTTTAAAAATACTTTCCTTACTAGGATTCAGGGAAAACACCTTGAGCTTAAGATTTCTAAGGGAAATTATTGTTTTTGGATTAGAAAAGACAACTTACCAAAATAATATTGATAAAATTATAAAGACAGATATAATTGTATAACTTAAAAAAAACTTAAATCACGGTTTTATAAAGAAAGAGGGACTAAATTATTTTCATAAATGAACCAAACTTACAGAGTGTACTCATTTTATTTAAGGCTGATGAGTTTTAAAAGTAATTTCAAAAAGCTGATAAATTTTTTTTGAGAATGGCTTTTTAGTTGGCACAGACCTTATGATGAACATTAATTAACACAGAAATCTGGTTGACTATGGAGTTAAAATCAGAGATCTTTTCCTATAGACTAAAAAGATTTTCAGGCTGGGGTAGTAACTCAGTGGTAGAGTGCTTGTCTCGCATGCGTGAGGCACTGAGTTTGATCCTCAGCACCACATAAAAATAAATAAAGAAGGCTGGGGTGGTGGCTCAGTGGCAGAGTGCTTGCCTAACATGTGTGAGGAACCGGGTTCGATTCTCAGCACCACATACATATAAAAAAAAAAAAGGTCCATTAACAACTAAAAAAAATCAAATAAATAAATGAATGAATGAATGAATGAATAAAGATATTGTGTCCATCTACAACTAAAAAATAATAATAAAAAAGATTTTCTCCCAAAAGCAACTCATTTACTCTCACAATTTCATCAAATTAGAATTAATTTGTATTTCTATTAGCAGGCAAGATATAGCACAGAAATAAAAATTCTCTAAAATATTAATAGTCTTACCTGCTATCTTTTTTATTAAGAAAATGTGGAATTATTTTGTATCACATTTATTATTCACCAGTTTTCATAAAATGTAATGCTGTAAATGTAGTTATCAAAATATACTGTAGAAATATCTCTGGGAGAAGCTATAGTTTAGTAAATATTGTGTTTGTTCAAGATAGTGCCAGAGAAGCAAGCCTACTGTTTTCATAGGCTCTATTCTCTGCGCTTCATTTTCTGATGTTGGACGTCAGACATGATTTAATCACAATTTGAGGCAAAATTAATGTGCCTTAAACTCTTGTTATAACAAAGAGCCATAGTAGTGTGGGAATGTCCTTTCTGTTATCAGACCCAGTGGGTTAGACTGATAAGTTTGATCATCTTCTTTTTAAGGTCAATGATTGTTGCTTGAGGAGCTTTAATACATTTGTTCCCATTTTTTCTTTTCTTTTAAAATTTTAATTTTGCCTGTGGGTTAGTAAGGATATCAAGGTCACAATGCAAATTTGCATACTGCCTTAATACTGAATATATTTCTGGCTTGGAAGAAACTGCTCTCTGCCCTTGTGAAGTTGTTTGTAGCTTCATGTGTCCTACTGCTGTGATTCTTAATATAGATGCTGAAGTTTAGAATCCCATAAAACCATTGCCATGAATTCATCTATTACACTATCTGACTCATAATGTCAATTTGTTCTGGAACATTCCAAATTTATTTTTTGTCCTTATTTTCATACATGAGGAATGAAACTCACTTCATATTAAAATTGTATCTTACTTTTTTGCTGTGCTGGGAATCAAACCAGGGAATCCTTGCATTCTAGGGAGTTACTCTACTACTAAGCTACTCCCAAGCCTCCAAACTTTTACTTTAAATATGAGCCTATATGAATGGCCTTTTCAGTGTTATCTGAATTGAAATAAAGGTTTTGAAGGCATACTTGCTTTCATGCATATGTTACCTTCTGGTTCAACCAGATGATAAAATTATTAATAAGAGACCCAGAATAGCAAAAGCAATCCTTAGCTAGAAGAGTGAAGCAGGAGGCATCACAATACCCAACCTTGAATTATACTACAAAGCTATAGTAACAAAAATGACATGGTAATTGGCATCAAAATAAACATGTAGAGCAATGGTATAGAATAGAAGACACAGAGACAAACCCTAGAGACAAACCCACATAAATACAGTTTTCTCATAATAGACAAAGAAGCCAAAAACATTAGAGAAAAGAGGCTCTTTAACAAATGGTGCTAGGAAAACTGGAAATCCATATGCAGCAAAATGAAACTAAACATCTATCTCTCACCATGCACAAAACTCAACTCAAAGTGGATCAAGGACCTAGGAATTAGATCAGAGACCCTGTACCTAATTGAGGAAAAAATAGGCCCAAATCTTTATCATGTCAGATTAGGCCCTGATTTCCTTAACAAGTCTCCTAAAGTACAAGAAATAAAAGCAAGAATCAATAAACGGGATGGCATCAACCTAAAAAGCTTCTTCTCAGCAAAAGAAACAATATTGAGTTGAACAGAGAGCCTACAGTTTGCCACACGCAAATCAGATAGAGCACTCGTCTCCAAGATATATAAAGAACTCAAAAAATACCAAAAACCCACAAACAACCCAATCAATAAATGGGCTGAGGAGCTGAACAGATACTTCTCTGAAGAAGATATACAATCGATCAACAAATACATGAAAAAATGCTCAACATCTCTAGCAATTAGAGAAATGCAAATTAAAAGTACTCTAAGATTTCATCTCACACCAGTCAGTATGGCAGTTATCAAGAATACAAACAACAAGCGTTGGTGAGAATGTTGGGGGAAAGGCACACTCATACATTGCTGGTGGGACTGCCAATTGGTGCAACCAATCTGGAAAGACATATGGAGATTCCTTAGAAAACTTGAAATTGAACCACGATTTGACCCAGCTATCCCACTCCTTGGTCTATACATAAAAGACTTAAAAAGAGCATTCTACAGTGACACACCCTCTTCAATATTTATAGAATCTCAATTCATAATAGCTAAACTGTGGCAGCAATCTAAATGCCCTTCAATAGATGAATGGATAAAGAAACTGTGGTATGTATACACAATGGAATATTACTCAGCATTAAAAGAGAATAAAATTATGGCATTTGAGGTAAATGGATGGAGTTGGAGAACACAATGCTAAGTAAGCCAATCCCAAAAAACCAAATGCTGAATGTTCTCTCCGATAAGTGGATGCTGATCCATAATGTGGGAGGGGATATGGAAGAATGGAGGAACTTTGGTCAAAGGGGAGGGAGGGGAGGGGAGGGGACATGGGGCAGGAAAGATGGTGGAATGAGATGGACGGCAATGCCCTAGGTACATGTATGATTGCACATATGGTGTGACTCTACATCGTGTACAGCCAGAGAAATGAAAAGTTGTGCTCCATTTGTGTACAATGAATCAAAATGCATTCTGCTGTCATGTACACCCAATTAGAAAAAAATTTTTTAAAAAGGAAAAAAATGATAAAAAAAAACAATAAAGCCATACATAGACAAACACTCTCTTGGCACATTCTCAACTTACTTATTCCCATGTGTGGTAAGACTAGTTTTTACAGGTCCTACCTAAACATGATTTTAGAAGCCAGAGTAACTGGATTTAAATTCCAAAAGACACAACAGATTTGAGGATACAAATGAAATAGCAAAATAAACACATGGTAAGATCAACATTTAGGGCTCAGTAGAACTCAAGTTATTTCTGAAAAATAATAATCAAGAATAATTACACATATAAACCAGTTTATTAGATTGTCAGTGATACTTTGAGACAAATTCAAGTTATTTTATTTTACTTCATATAAACAGAGGAAGGGAGGAAAGTTTTAAACTTCAAGCTTTGTTCAGCATGTGTGCAGTTAGCATCCACAAAAGCACCATTGGATATGGAAGAATTAGCACCACAGAATTTTAGGACCTAACTGTTAACATGCATCACTGAAAAACTTGGAACATGAAAACCAAAGTAGTACATGGTATGGTCTCTTATAAACAATACAAGGCAATTTATGATTTCTTTTCATACAGTACAATACAATCACAATCAATGAGAACTTTTTAAATACAATACAAGACAAAAGACACCTTGTACCCTGTTAACACTACAGCAGCTACAGAGTTTTAAAAAATGTTTCTTGTAAGAGGCAGTGGGTTGAATGATCGCTCCCCCCTCAATTTTTAAATTCAGAGTTGTATAGTTACATGATCTCTTGAGAAAGTATTTTCAAGTCTACATGTCTTGTACCTCAATGCTGACAAATGGTGGTTTGAAAACGGAAAGGCTGGATGAATTAAACAAGAAACCAAAAATCTGAAAAGAGTCAAGAAGTACTCCACTGTGGTGGAAGGTTTTCCACATAAGATCAGTTTGAAAATGATGCCAATGGTGTTGATAACTTGTCTTCCTTTCCGTGGAGGAATGCCAAGTACAGAAGCCTTGGATTCATGATGAACTTCGGTTCATTTCTTTCACCAAATGTCTTTATTCTGGAGTGTAACATTAGAGATTTTATTCCTTATTCCTCAACTGTTTTTGTAGTATCATTGGGCTGTTCCTTATGCTTGGTTTGACAACAGTGAAAAGGGTTGATATTTTCTCTTGATATAGGGCAATTTGTGAGCTAAAGAAAAAATATTAATTTAAATTTAGCAAATAGGAAATTTTAAAGGGAGTTCCACTATTTTCATAGTCTAAACCCATGATATTATTGAAAATCTTTCTGTTAGAAAGCATGTAACAAACCCTTAATTTTAGTTGTGCCTAGGTCAATTTCGGCGTATGAGAAGACACTGTATAAGAAATGTGCAGTAAGAATAGATACAGGTATATTCAGATCTCAATGCATTGATGCCAAGGAAAATATATTTTTACTCACCAAGAGAAGAATATACCTTGAATCATCTATGCAGACACATGAATCAATCATGTATCTGCCCAACTTCTAATTCTGGAATAGTGATAACAGGGTCATTTAGGAAAAAGTAATCAATTACAGTACAGCAGCAATTTTATGTTGTCTATATTTAACAGTGAAACAGTTTTGAAAATAGAATCAGTACTATACGGTAAGCTTACAATTCACCATGTCTATACTTGTAATACATGCGGTTATTTGTTTTCCAAATTTTAAAAAATCCCACTAGGACCGACATCTTTCAGAACAACAATCTAACATTAAACAAAATTTTCTAAGGAAAATATTTAGCATCACAGATATTTGAGAAAAGTCTGTTATTCAGCATCACAAAATACTCAATAGATCTACATTTAAGATTGTTCATGCCTTGACATTAACACACCTTTGGGTTAATATATCTTATTTTAAAAAGAAAACAAACAAACCAAACAACTGACATGGAATTTGTCTTTAGTCTCTCCTTGATAAGGACAGACCTGATAAACTTGACTTCTTTCTATACTATGTAATGATGACTCCATCTAAGAAACTGCATTTATATTTAGTAAAAAACATTTCAAACTAGTGATAGAAAAATGACTACACAAATAAAGACTTAAAGATAAGTAACATTATAGAAAAATGTTAAATATTTTAAATATTTTTAAAATATTCTGCTCTCAAACAAAAAAGAAAGCAAAGTTTGTTGACTTTGAAATAGTCTGTTGAAAAATATTCTTGAATGAAAGTTAGCCTATCTTAATAAATGTCAGAAAGATGTTAAGTTTAACTTGAGAGGGTGGAACCCTTTTGAAAAAATTATCTTATACTTTTCCTGCTGAACTACATCTATTCTATAAATCTACCCATTTCCTGAAGAAACACTGCACATAGCAGTACATTTATGTGGATGATTTAAATTTGATAATTAACCAGGTATGGCTGATTTGAGCAAGGAAGAAACAAAACTGGTTTCTTAATGGTTGACATTAAAAAACTCACCTAAAATAAAACTGAGCTATGATAGGCTAGCTTAATAATTTTGATTGCCCTTATATTTGATCAACATTTCAACACAAGGTAGTAACAATTAAAAATAAAATTTTAAAAATAAAAACTGTCCAAAAATTTTTCAATGATAAAGTCTTCAAATTTTACAATATTTTAACTTCAAATGATTGTAGACTAACTTAGACAGTTTTGCCATTATCACATATACTTTTGTTGCTCTTGAGTCTTATTTCTGTATTGCTCATTGGTTATATTATGTAACATAATGTTCTGTTAAATTAAAATAGTTAGATTTATTACATTATACTCTAAGTGGCTTTAGAAAAACATATAGCTAGGATAAATTTATAAAAGGATAAAGAATATTTCAAGAGATTTTAGACATATTCTATACAGACAAATAGCTAGTTCAAGGTAATAAAGTGCCTTCTTTTCCAGTTAATTTTTCACTAAAATATTTTAAGGCTTTACAAGAAACCCAACATTATCAGAAGTTTGATAGAATATGGGGATATATTATTAATTGGCATTTTTTGTAGCTCTTATATTATTTAATCTTTCAATCCATATAATAATCTTTAATAACTAGCAGCTTAAAATTATAGATTTAAATGATCAATTCTGAATTCATTTTGTGGGGAAAGGAAAAGATGTATAATTTCTAAATGCTGTGACTTGTATGCAAGACTCTCAGATTGCTTCTGAACAATCTAGTTTATGTCATAATCTACGTAGCCAATGTCCCTCAAAAAGTTTGATAGAATATTTAATCCTATGGCAAATAGGATCATTATTTTGCTCATTCATTCATATATTCTGTTGTCTTTACATTTAAAATGATTGTGCAGCCTAAAATGAAAAAGGCCAGAGAAAACTAACAGGAAATTCTTCAGTTACAGGCACAATGAATACCTTTTATTGCAACAGACTGTGCATAATCTGTATTGATGCCAACAGTTAATATTGAGCATTTATATCCCTTTTGCTTCTACTATCCAAGGGTATATTATAGTAAAATACTGGTAACCTAATAAGAGTGTATCTATATGATAGCCATAAGCATACAGAATTCTACTTATTATATATTATCTCTCTTTTGGGGGTATGTATGTTTTAAGCGCATCTGTATACTCAGTTATTTAGACAGGTCCAGGTTTTAGGATAAATTATGACAACATAGATATCAACTGCTCAGTTGTTTTTAACCATTAAAACCCAATTAAAATGTTTGAATATTCATTTTCAGGAATTTAGCTATTTTGAAAAGATTACTAAAAATGAGGTACAAGATTAAATGGCCATGATACCTAAAATGCGTTTTCTGATTGCCACTGGGTTAATTAAAAATGTTCCTTAAGTTAAAGCTTTCACAGTCAGGATAGAGAAAGTGAGTGAAAACTCATTGAAAAGAATGGTTTAAGTTAATGTTCCACATCATTAGAAAAAAAGGAATTACCAGTAGGGGAAGTGCTAGTCTTAGAATTGGGTTTGGTTTTGAATCTAAAGCCTAGTGAGAGTAATTTCAGTGTTTAAAAAAATTAAAGTGGCATAAACCTTTATAATTGCACATTCCTTTACCAAAGTGCCACAAGTTACCATGTATTTTTCTAAAATGCACAATTCTACTTTTCAAAATCTAAATACATATATGGTTTTACCTTTTTCATACTAGTATAGTACAGTTCCACAAACAGCAGAAATATAACTAGGAAGATAAATTATAACTTTCTAAAAATGATATAGTGTGTGTGTTAAAAAAATAACTGTTAAGAGCCTTTGTCATTATGAAGATTCAAATCTAAATATAGACAAAGCATTCCATAAAACCTCAAAACATCATGAGAGCTTGTTTAGACAAATTTTAGTAATACTCTGCCAGGCAACACACAGAAGTCATATACTTAGCAGAAAGCAAATTAGTTTAATTATCCTGTTTTTTATCTATTTGACTACATATTATACTCTCTTTAATCACTGAAGCAACAATATTATCTAGAAACCAAATTTTGAGAACAGTATTAAATACTGAGGTTTCTAGCCTTAACTGGTCATTCCTATGAAGTATGACAAAAATGTCCGATGGGTGGGTTATTGATTTTCACGCTTTTGTCTCTCTATTCTAAATAGAAACACTAAATAGAAATGTACAGAGATAAAATAATGAGGACAAAACACAAATATACAAATATAGAGAGATCAAAGCACAAATATATGGATACCAATAAAATAGTAAGTCACTGTATGAAAGTTCTTTGTATTACTGAATTTAGTCAATTAGGAAAAGAGAATTAAAAATGGAGGTCTCAGGGATGGGGTTGTGGCTCAGTGGTAGAGTGCTTGCCCAGCAAGTGTGAGGCACTGAGTTCAATCCTCAGCACCACATAAAAATAAATAAATAAAATAAAGGTATTGTGTCCATCTACAACTAAAAAAAAAGGAGATTTCCTTATCATGTAATAATTGTATGAATAATATATTTTTATAAGTAAATGGCATGTACGTAAATTTAAATTTCGAATATTTTTGTTATTTCTGAATGTAATGACATTAAACTAGGGAGTCGTCTCATTAGAAACCAAGGCCAAAATTTTATATTGTTCAGGGGAAAGAGAGAATGTAGGATCATGATTCTCAATAACAGGTTATTTGGGTTCTGTTATAACACAAACTAAACACTGTGGTGTATTACTCTATTTAATTTGAATGAAAATGCTGGTGTTGGGCATAGTGGCCCATTCCTGTCAAGTCCCAGCTATTTGGGGAGACTGAGACAGGAAGATCTGGTCAGGAGGATAACATACTGGAAGCCACCTTGGGCAATTTAGTGAGACCCTGTCTCAAGATAAATTACAAATAAAAAGGCCTGGGGATCTAGCTTTAGAAGTACAATGCTTCTGGGTTCAATCCTCAGAACAACCTTCCTTCCTCACTCCCTTCCCTCCTCCAAAGAAAGGAAAGAAAGAAAAGGCTGGTAAAAATGTAAAAATACTAATTTTGTTAAAATTGGGAGTAAATCATAGTCACACAACATTAAATATCTACCAAAAAAGATTCCCGTCTGTTTCCTATAGTTTGAGAATCTCAGGTATAAGAATGACTTTTATAAAGCTACATCCCCGGCCTGGGGATATAGCTCAGTGGTAGAGTGCTGGCCGGATGCTTGCAAAACCCTGGGTTGGATCCCCAGCACTACAAACAAAACAAAACAAAACAAAACAAAACAACAACAACGAAAAGAAAAAATGAATTTGAGCCAGACTGCGTGAGCACACACCTGTAATCCAGCTGTTTGGGAGCCTGAGGCAGGAGGATTGCAAGTTTGAGGCCAGCCTGGACAATTTAGAGATATCATGTCTCAAAATAAAAAATAAAAAGGGCTGGAGGTGTAGCTCAGTAGTATAGTGTCCCTGGGTACAATACCCTGTGGTGGTGGTGATGGAAAGCACTTGAAGAAAAACCCAAATTATATAAACTTGTCTTTTAAAGATGTAGAATGGGATAAAAATATCCCAGTTTTCTGAGAAAATTAACAAACTTTAAAAACATAAGTAAAATCAGTTATCATGACAAATCACTGATAACAACTCTCACAGACCCATCATGACAGGTTTAATCACAGAATGAATATTCACCTACAGAATCTTCTCACAGTTTCTGAATTATAAAAACATAATACCTTGTTGGTAAATAATAGGCTTTGATAGTTTCAACATTTAAAAGTTGTTACATAAATACTTCAAATAAGCATTCAAATAAGATTCTAGAGAGAGAGAGAGAGAAAGTGTGTGTGTGTGTGTGTGTGTGTGTGTGTGTGTGTGTGTGGTGCTAGGGATTGAACCCAGGGCTTTAACCTTTCCACACAAGTGCTATACCACCAAGCCACATCCCTAGCCCCAGATTTTCAATAGAAGCTGCAGACATATGGGAACACCACAGTAGATGAGATATTCCAACTATATTTAGCACATGTAACATCCAAATAATGTAAGACTCCACAATCTTTCTTGCTAATACATCCAGATATTTTCTTGACTTTGCAAAAGCTGGGTAGGCAACTGTTTACCTAAAATAATTTATCCTTTGTAGCAGTCCTATAATGGTGATATAATTATTGGACAAACATTATGAGAACCATTCCTACTATATTATTTAATCTTGTTTTTCTAATACTCAGCTCTTTTATAGCACTTTCATTTACAAAATGCCTCACAATACTACAGTAGTTATTTCTCACAGTATACTGATGAGGAAGACAAAGTTAATAACTTGCTTGTGCAGTGATGGAGCTGCACAAAGCTTGTAGAGGTCTTAGGTGGTTTCTCTTCTATAGGCAATTACCTGGCATTGCTCAATGCTGAATACAGTATGGTCTTTGGGGCCAAAAGCTGGATCTCATCATCTGCTGTAATATCTTGATCTATTGTTTAGCTAACATTGTATGCACAATAAATATTGCCCATCCCTGCCTCCCTGAGAAAAGTTGTGCTGGCCTCCTTTTGCTTCTCCACTACAATAGGGTAGGTAGCATTATGGTCTTAAATAATAGGGTAGCATTACTCATTCTTGAGTCCCTATGATACAGCCTACTAAAATGTATTCTCCAGAGTACCAATGACACGATTGACAGTTACTACAATTACTCCTAAAACTTTGAATTATTCATCTGTACGTTTGCCAGGCATTTGAGTTAAAAGTTGTGCTGTGTTTATGGTAGATAGTTCTTTTTGTAAGATAATCCAGACATAATGAATCAAGGAGATAATCCTCACAACTGCCATCATTAGCATGAATATGGAGCATACCAAAAAGAGATGAAAAGATGGTTACACATGTACAGCAATGGGGAGTGGAGGACTAAGTGGTTCTTTAGTTTTTGGGAAGCCAGAGAAGGAAAGCCAAGACCCTTGAGGAGATAGTGATTTTATTGAACTGGGTGAATGCTGAGAAGGTTGGACTAGATGACAAGACTTTTCTAGTTCTAAAATTCTTTATTTGGCTATTCAGTGCTCAAAAAAAAAAAATAGTTAAAACTCCCAAAGTTTTATGTTTTGAAACTCTAGAGCAACTGCTGAGTATTGAATGTTTTCTTTTTTGTTATTCTTTTTTTGGTAACAATATCATGAACAGTGTTTCAAATCTTGAATAAGTCTACTAAAATTGCATTGATACAATGTGGATATTTATAATACTTTATATGGCAGGAAAATTATTATCTAGGAGTTTGTTCCTACTCCCACTACTTTACATGAACTTGTTGCCTTGAGAATAGGTTGGATTCACCAATGATGTATAATTCATAGCCTCAATTCCCATTTCAATGGTGAAATTATTTCAAAGGTGAAATTATTTCTTGTAAAGATCAGTTATAGTTTTAAATTATCAGTGGAAAAATACATGGCTTTGATATTAAGTGTGGATCTATATATGTAAATAAAAACACTTCTAATTACAACATTTTGATTGAGAAGCAATGAAATATAAGTCAGAAACTAGGAAGTAAAAACTGATTTTTTTTTCTTTTTTCTTTTGGTGCTAGGATTGAATTAGGGACCTTAAACATGCTAAACATATACTCTACCTCTGAGCTACTTCTCTTACCTCCTAAAAACCTAATTTTTGTTGGCTAGAACAATAAGTAGGTGGGAGGAAGACAGGTGATTTACTATCAACTTTAACTTCTGCTAAGCTAGGACTTTTCAAAACTTCTCAAGTAGAGTGCCGTCAATGATAAATAAGGTTCATAATTCTTTAATTCACAGTCTAAGATCTCTTTAGCTTTCTTACATTAAGCTGATATCATTCTCATATTCAAATGGGAACAAGGGCCAGATCCTCATTTTTTCATCTGGTAAGAAATATTATTGGCAGTTACTTAAAAATAATTACTACAACTAAGATGATGGACTGTTTAGAGAGTTCAACTTACATATACAGCTGAAAATAAAGTATCAGTCTTTAGAGGTAGGAACAAAAATCCTTGAAGCTTAGTGTGACAGAATTATTGGTTCTCCTCATGAGTTAAACGTACTAATAAGATTTTCTTGGTAATTCAAATGTAACTGTCTTTTATGAGAAATAAGACATGGGGCCATCAATTGACAAGATCCACATGATTACCTCAATAGATGCAGAAAAAGCATTTGAAAAAATACAGCATCCATTCATGTTCAAAACATTAGAAAAACGAGGGATAGTAGGAACATACCTCAACACTGTAAAAGCTATATATGCTAAACCCAGGGCCAACATCATTCTAAATGGAAACAAAGTGAAAGCATTTCCTCTAAACACTGGAAGAAAACAGGGATGCCCTCTTTCACCACTCCTATTCATTATAGTCGTTGAAACTCTAGCCAGAGCAATTAGACAAAAGAAAGAAATTAAAAGGATGCAGATAGGAAAAGAAGAGCTTAAACTATCTCTATTTGCCTATGACATGGTTCTATATTTAGAGACCCAAAAAACTCCACCAAAAAGCTTCTTGAGGGCTAGGATTGTAGCTCAGTGGTAGAGTGCTTGCCTTGCATGTGTGAGGCACTGGGTTGGATCCTCAGCACCACATAAATAAATAAATAAATAAATAAAGATATTGTGTCCATCTACAACTAAGAAAATATTTTTAAAAAAGCTTCTTGAACTTATAAATGAATTCAGAAAACTAGCAGGATATAAAAAGAACATGCATGAAACAATTGCATTCCTATGCATCGATGATGAATCAGTTGAAAGAGAAATCAGGAAAACTATCCCATTCACAATAGCCTCAAAAACAAAGACAAAAACAAAAACAAAACAAACAACCAAAAAATATAAAACCAAAAACTTGGGAATCAATCTAACAAAAGAGTGAAAGACCTCTACAATAAAAACTACAGAACACTAAAGAAAGAAATTAAAGAAGACTTAAGAAAATGGAAAGACCTCTCATATTCTTGGACAGGCAGAATTAAAATTGTCAAAATAGCCATACTACCAAAAGTGCTATACAGATTCAATGCAATTCCCATTAAAATACCAATGATGTTCTTCATAGAAATAGAAAGAGCAGTCATGAAATTCATTGGAAAAATAAGAGGAACAGAATAGCCAAAATGATCAGCAAGAAAAGTAATGCTGGAGGCAACACAATACCAGACCTTAAATTATACTACAGAACTATAGTAACAAAAACAGCATAGTATTGGCACAAAAATAGAATTGAAGACTGATGGAACAGAATAGAAGATACAGAGGCATAACCACATAAGTGCAGTTATCTCACACTAGACGAAAGTGCCATAAACATACATTGGAGAAAAGATAGCCTCTTCAACAAATGGTGCTGGAAAAACTGGAAATTCATATGTATTAGATTGAAATTGAACCCCTATATCTCACCCTGCTCAAAATTTAACTCAAAGTGGATCAAAGACCTTGGCATTAGACCAGAGACCCTGTGCCTACTAGAAGAAAAAGTAGGCCCAATTCTCCACCATGTTGGCTTAGGAACTGACTTCCTCAATAAGACTCCTAAAACGCAAGAAATAAAATCAAGAATATATAAATGAGATGATACCAATCTAAAAAGCTTCACAGCAAAGAAAACAATCAAGAACATGAACAGAGAGCCTACAGAATGGGAGAAAATCTCTACCACCTGCATGTCAGATAGAGCATTAATTTCTAGGATATACAAAAAACTTAACACCAAAAAAAAAAAAAAGCAAATAACCCTATCAATAAATGGGCAAAGGAACTGAACAGATACTTTACAAAAGAAGAAATATGAATGGTCAAAAAAAAAAAAGAAAAAATGTTTAACATCTCTAGCAGTTAGAGAAGTGCAAATTAAAACTACACTAAGATTCCATTTCGCTCTAGTTAGAATGGCAATTAGCAAGATTATCAAGTAACAATAAATGTTGGTGAGGATGTGGGGAAAAAGTTTCACTCATACATTGCTGATAGGACTGCAAATTGATGCAACCACTTTGGAAAACAGTATGGCGATTCCTTAGAAAACTTGGAATGGAACCACCATTTGATTCAGTTATCCCACTCCTCAGTTTATACCCAAAGGACTTAAAATCAGCATACTATAGTGACACAGCCACATCAATGTTTATAGCAGCTCAGTTCACAATAGCCAAGCTATGGAACCAACCTGGATGCCCTTCAACAGATAAATGGATAAAGAAAATGTGGTATATATATACAATAGAATGAATATTACTCAGCCATAAAGAAGAATGAAATTACGGCATTTGTCAGTAAATGGATGGAACTGGAGATGATCATATTTAGTGACATAAGCCAGTCCCCCAAAACCAAAGGGCAAATGCTCTGATATGTGGTTGCTAACTCATAACAAGGAAAGGTAGAAAGAGGAAGTATGGAAGTTCATTGGATTAGACAAAGGGGAATGAAGGGAAGGGAGGAGGATAGGAAGAGGAAAGACAGAATAAATCAAACATAACTTTCCTATGTTCATATATGAATACACTACCAGTGTAATTCCACATTATATTCAACCACAAGAATGGGATCAGAATTGTAATGGGTTGCACTCCATGTATGTATAATAAGTCAAAATACACCCTACTGTCATGTATATATATAAAAAAAGACAGGGCAAATTCTCCACTAAAGTAGGCCATGTTAAAGAGAAATACTTCCTGTTAGGTTTTTTTTTTTTTTTTTAATGATATCGAAATGAAATACAAGCATAGTAAAACAATTTAGAAACCAGAAGGAGAAAAATAGGTAGGAGAGGGCAGAGGGAAAGTAGAATGCTTACAGATAGGCAGGAAGTGAAAGAAATGAGAAAACCAGTGGACAAGAGTTTCAGAGAAAGAAAATAATTAGAAACTTTATTAATATCCACTTAATACTCTGGCTAAATTTCTTATTTTATTTGGGTACTTTTCCCCAAAGAACTGATGTAAGCACTATAGCACTTCATGGCTGTCCTTTCTCTTGCTCATGGATTGTGTAAATATTGAAGACAACATACTAACTTCCCATAAAGGCAAGGAAGTGGCTCTGTGTCATACATTGGTGATGGCACTGAAAATTGGTGCAACCAATCTGGAAAGCAGTATGGAGATTCCTTAGAAAACTTGGAATGGAACCACCATTTGACCCAGCTATCCTACTCCTCGGTATACCCTAAAGACTTAAAAACAGCATATCACAGTAACACAGCCACTTCAATGCACAATTCATAATTGCTAAACTGTGGAAACAACCTAGATGTCCCTCTATAGATGAACGGATAAAGAAACTGTGGTATGTATGAACAATGGAATATTACTCAGCATTAAAAGATAATAAAATTATGGCATTTCAGGTAAATGGATGGAGTTGGAAAATATTATGCTAAGCAAAATAAGCCAATCCCCCCAAACCAAATGCTGAATGTTCTCTCTGATAAGTGGATGCTGATCCATAATGTGGGGTGGAATGCAGGAAGAAAGGAGGAACTTTGATTGGGCAAAGGGGAGGGTGGGGAGGGGAGTGGGCATGGGGCAAGAATGATGGTGGAATGAGATGGACATCATTACCCTAGGTACATGTATGATTGCACATATGGTGCAATGCTACATCGTGTACAACCAGAGAAATGAAAAGTTGTGTTGCATTTGTGTACAGTGAATCAAAATGCATTCTGCTGTCATATGTACCTAACTAGAATCAATCAATCAATGAATTAAAAAATAAAAATAAAGTAAAAATAAAGAAAGTGGCTGCGTGTATGCCATCAGTATGTGACAGTGTTCTGAGATGCCTTTGTGTTCCTGTAGAATCTTGAAGGTAGAGATGGTTAAGAACGTGGGTGGACTAGCCAAACGCAGTTCAATTCTCTCCTTCTTTTAGTTATGTCAAATTCAGCCACCTCTTTGTTAAGAATAGAATTCTGTTGAAAATGACAATAGAGGGCAAAAATTCACCCATTACCTCTACTAGAACTCAGTTTATAGCACTATAGCTCTAAAGAATCACAGTATACTCTTTGCTTAAATTAATTCCTGCTCCTCTGGACCTCAATGAATCTTTGCATAAAATAGCAAAATTTAGGTACATATAATTAGGACTTTCAGCAAAACAAAAATGCAAGCTGGATGTTGCTCTTTTTGTATCTACTCTTCCATTTATATAATCTTTACTAGGAACTTTAGATCAAAGTGAATTTCTAGCAATAAAACTGAGTTCATCAGGTCCATATTATGTCATCTTGAAACTGGTATTGAGGTATCACCATACTGATAAACAATGAAAGCATTCTTTCCAGCATGTTTTGATAAGAGAGATAACTAAAAGAATTATCTCTTCACCTGGGATTATTTTTCACATTTACTTGCTAAGGTCAAAATAGAAGGTCACAAGAATTCTATGGCCATTGCAATTGCTAAATTGTACTCACTCAGTGTCTCTGTTTTTAGTAGTATAATTTAGAATCTCCCAAACGAGTGTCTCTTGATTCATCTAACACTTAGGTGGGAGTGTTGTTTGAATGTTAGGTGTACTATCACTTAATATCAGAGTGTCTTTCTATCCCAAGTGGTTATTATCAACTTGCTGCTATGATTTTAGCAGTAGTTATATGTTCAGATATGCTTGTTTCTTGCCTGTTTTAAGCAAGTTTCATCAGCAACAAAAAGAAACTGTTGACTGATGAACTCAACAATATGGATGATCTCAAACCTACTAGGCTGAATGAAAGAAACAAAGTGTGAAAAAATACGTTAATTTATGTGAAATTCCAGAATAGGCAGAAGAATTAACCTAGAGTGATAGAAATCAGATCAGTGATTGCTTTCGGAAGCTGGGGTAGTATGGGGCCTGGGGATATTGACTGGGAAGTGGGGTGTTACTTGGAAACTTTCTGGGATGAGAGAGAGATGTTCTGTGACTCCATATTTGTCAAAACTGATTGGTATATTAACATTGGAGCATTTCCCTCTATGTACATTATATCTTAATAAAAATGTTCAAAAATATTACAACTAAGTACAATATTCTTGCAGAAGCATCAGAGGTTGGTTGGCATTTTTTTTTCCATTTCAAGCTTCTCCCTTCAAACTCTCTCATAGCAGCATAACCTGGAGTGAAATCCAGGACTTATACTCTACAGGCACATGGATTTTATATCAAGGATTTTATATCAGTATAAAATCCATGTGCCTGTAGAGTATAGGACACCCACCACTAGTGTAGAAAGGAAACTGATTTGCTTAAAACTTCTTGATGGAAATGAAAGAGAATGTTAACTTATACTTCTTGGTACATAATCATGTATATATAGGATTTCACATTTCAAAACCATTTTGAATTCCAGTAATTGGGACCTAATTTATAATGATTATCTTATCACTTCAAATGTAAGGGGAAATGTGTTCATCAGTTTTAAAGAAGTTACCTTCAAAGTCAAATATCCAATGAATTAGTTTCTCACAAAAATAATCTTTTTTTAAAAAAATTATTTAGTTGTTGATGGATCTTTATTTTATTCATTTATTATTTATATGTGGCGCTGAGGATTGAACTCAGTGCCTCATGCATGAGCTACTGAGCTACAGCCCCAGCCCTAGAAACAATCTTATTACACTACTTGATAATTTTAAATAAGTGAGAAATTCTGTTAGTTCTGAGAAGAATAAGAATATCCCAAACAGAATTTGTCCACAAGTGATGCCAAATATGCATTTGCAAAATTAAAACTGTAATCACAAGTCAGATAATTATTCTCCAATTTATTTTTTTGTAATTTCATTCAAACCTACCAAAGATTTAGGCTGTCCCAAGTCCATGTGTCATACAAAGACATTAAAATATATAATTTTACTATTCATTATTATCTTCATGTGATACTATATGAAAAAGTAAACAATTTCCCTGAATAATGCCTGACTATGGGAAGAAAACAATAAGTACTCGTTCAATAAATAAATGAAGAAGAGTCTTATTTCCCTGTAATTGCCATTTCTTACCTTACATAGTAGCTTCTTACCTTAAAAAACAGATTTATTAAAAAGTAAAAGTTTAGGCATATACTTATTTGGAAAACAAAAACAAGTAAGTTTTAAAACCCCCAAGCCAGACATTATTATTGCTATTGCTTTGTTAACATAAAAACTGCATAAATTTAAATTGGGGCAATTAAAAAAACAAATTGTTACAGGGTAACATGGATCCTCACTATAAAATTTTCCTTTTAAAAACTCAATGACACTAAGGACATTGTTTGCCTCTCTAGAATGAACAATAAAAACTTAGGCAATCAATAGAATGGATGATGATGAGATATTTCATGTAAACATTTCTGAGAGTTGAGAGGTTTAAAGGTCCAAAAGTACCAAAACAGTTTCATGGGCTGGGGTTGTGGGTCAGCGGTAGAGCGCTTGCCTCACATGTGTGAGGCACTAGGTTTGATTCTCAGCACCACATGCAAATAAATGAATAAAACAAAGGTCCATCAATAACTAAAAAACAGAACAAAACAAAAAAATTAAAAAAAGAAAGGAAAACAGAGGTTCAGTGCAAGAAGACAGAAAAAAATACTGTTCAAATAAGGAAGCAGAAAACTTGAGTATCAAGATTATGTCTGTATGATCCTCTTTATTACAGTTACTGGGGCCTACATTATAATAGTTTCTTACTATCCTGAAACCAAGGATTAAAGTGTGCATTCACTTTCAAAAGCTTTTTTTTTCTTAGAGTCAAAATGGCCTGAAAATATCATCTTATAATAATGTTTTCAACTTAAGAAAAAAATAGGTGACAAAGCTCAGTTGAGAGATGAAAACAAAAATATTCTGAATGAAGCCCTCATATGTCCGCTGATTTTGAAGCATAGTAGTAGAGAAGCAGATATTGGGTAATGAAATAACACCTTAATAAGATATGGTTCACATTCTAAAGTGAACAGTTAAATGATTTTTGAACAAGTCACATAACATTTTTAGGATTTTCCCCATCTGTTATGAATGAGGATGAAGAAGACTCCTTCAGGAAAAAAGTTGATGGCAGATTTAGACAAGAAAATCTCAGGTTGTCAAGTCACTCTGGATACCCACACCAATACTAGAAAATAGGTGAATGGAATTCTTTTAGCATGGGGGAAAATGGTCCCTAAATCTTGCAAATTGCCTAATAATGATCATCTATTTAAAAATAGAAACAAAGCAGTTATGATTTCCTCCAGGAATAATGATGCTTTGATATTTCCCAGTATGTGGCTAGCTTATTCTTAATGGTGTCTTTGGATGAATAGAATGTTTTAATTTTGATGGAGTCTAATGTATAATTTTTTCTTTTATAGTTAGTGCTTTTTATTTTCTGTCCAAGAAATTTTGCCTATGCAATTATGCTCTTTTATATTTGACTAAAAACATTGAAGAAAATACAACTAGCCCAATTCCTAAACTATGATCTGGGAGTTCTTGTGGTAAAATGAGGTTCCCTTTCAATTTGCATAATTTTGTTATACCTTCTGTGGAATCATTCCGTTTATAGGTTGGGTAGAATTAATAATTTTAACATTTACTAAATACTTACTATGTGACGGACAATTTGCTAATAGTTTCATGTATCTCAAGACATTTAATTCTCTTTGAGAGCAGCTGGGGTTATAGCTCAGTGACCATAGGTTCTTTAAGGTCAAGAAGCCTTATGTTTTGTTATTGATACACTCCCCCAGGACCTAGAATATTGTCCAGCATATAGCAGGTGATCAGTAAAGTATAAATTGAGTGCTGAATGAACACATTTTTGGAACAAAACTGTAAAGTTAAGTAAATTGCCCTAAATTACACAAGTGAGAGTGTTTGGGCTTGAATCTAGAACTGGCTGACACCAAAGTCTGTGCTACTTTATAGTAGGTCCCAGAGGGTCAGATAACTCTGTAGGGACCTGGTACCTGAAAACACAGTTGAAATTGCTGCTATTGCTTAAGGAGGTGGATGAAGGAAGTGGATTATAATAATTATTGTTTTATGCCTGTTATAGCAAAAGCAAATGTAGAATTTTTATGAAGCTTCTTTTTGATAATCTTAGCATATTGATCTTTTAATATTTACAAATGTATAATTTATAAACCCATGATAATTTATAACAGATTAGGCCAATCTGTAAGTACAACTTTTAGGACTATAAATATTGTATCAGAATAATTCAATCTACATGCAAAAATGGAGAATTCAGCCTGCTAATTCCTCAGTGATACTACAAAAACACGGTTAACTGGAAAGCCAGTGAGCAAGGTCATTTATTTAACGAAATTTCCTCCTTAAGAGTTTAATCACAATGCTATTAACCCTATTGAAACGGAAACATTTCTAATATGTGCTATTTTGATTTTCTGCTCTAATAAGTATAACATAATGAACATGATTGAATTTTGTGTGCATGAATGGGAACACTGCAGTGATCCAGTCTTCATTAACAACTTTAATTGCTATATAACGACGGAAAGGAAGATGACGTGGGTTCTTGAGTTAATTTGATAAAAACCTGGAAAATTCCTTCCAAATAGTTTTTTTGAAAAAGCCTGTTTCCAACTTATGATGTAGTCATTTATCTCTTGCTCACAGGAGTGTAGGAAAAAGATTCACTAGTTGAATCCAGGGCCTTAAACATGGTAGGCAAGTGCTCTACCATTGAGCTACATCCCCAGCCCCACTAGTGTATTTTTATTTTGATAAACCTCACAAATGAAGTAAATTCTCTGAATAGTAAGATTTTTTGAGGACTACTCAGCAATGTAGGGGTCATAACAAGACTAGTGATAGTAAGACAGGAAGGGATCAAGTTCTGAAAGATTAGTTAAGGAGGAAAGCTCAGGCAAAGATATTAAAGCACATAGGCTCAAAGACTCAAGAATTTAAGGCAGAGGCTGACATGTATATGGTCAGAATCCAGGCAAGTGATTTATGTACAGACATGTGCACCAATGCAACAAATACTGTGCCTTCTATTAGAGTGTGAACAGTGTGCATTCAGGACAGAAATGAGCCTAAAGATGAAACAAAAATAAGAAAATGTTTAGAATACATTTTTAAGAACACTTTAAATTAGCTATAACAACATACCTAATTTTTACCAAACCCTGAAATTTTATTAGGTAACCAGGTGATTACAACAAATTATTTCACCTGCCAGAGCCCCAGTTTTCTTCATCTATTAAGGTGGGATAGTGATATGGAACTAAACTAATTTAAATTAGTGTTTTCATTGAGATAAAATGAGATAGAATATGTGAAATATATGAAAATAATTTTAAATTATATGTAAATTATTATAATTTAAAGTTTCACATTCTTTTTACCTTTAATTTAGTTAGAAAATATTTCAGGCTGGGCATGGTGGCACATGCCTGTAATCCCAGTGGCTCGAGAGGCTGAGGCAGGAGGATCACAAGTTCCAAGCTAGCCTCAGGAACTTAGTGAGGCCCTGAGCAACTCAGGGAGACCCTGAGATAGTCATCATAGTTGAGAACAACACTGATGGAGTTTTGTAAATCCAACTGTGAAGAAAAAAGGAATTTGAAGCCAGGCATGGTGGCACATTCCTGTAATCCCAGTGACTTGGTAGCCAGGCAAGAGGACTGCTCGGGAAGTGGGTCAGCGGTAAAGTGCTTTTTTGGTAATCCCTGTTACCAAAAAAAAAAAGTCTTTCATGATGAGCCTGAATGGAACTATAAAAATGATGATTATAAAATCATCTCCAAACTAGGGGCTCATTACCACTTGAACACATGAGGCACATGAGAATATGAGATGAAACATAAGTGTTATTTTCATCTGAGGACATAAAGAGAGATTTGGAATGGGGAAGACAAAATTATTTTTTGAAATTATTATCATTGTATTTCTCTAAATCTATATAAATAAAATATATTTTGAGCATTATGACAGAATATAGATAATCATATTTAAAGGATAAATTGTTAAAAGGAAAACAAAATATAGCTTTCTATAATAGATAGCTTCAAATATTCTCATATATACAAACACACTGACTGGCATGGAGGATAAGTGAAATATCTGTTGAATAAAAAACATGTCAGGTTTGATTAGGTTCCAAAAGCTGTTGTAATCAAATAACTTCAGACATGCCACACTTAAAGCTAATGGCAGTGAAATAGCTGTCTTGCAAATAATTGTATGCCTAGTCCCAATGTTCACTGAATGAATAGAAGAACAGCATCACTTATTAAGTAAAGGAAAAAGAATTTCTACAGTAAAATTCAAGATGTGCAGGAAACAAAAGATTCCATATTAAACTGTACCTTAATTTGTATTGTTAACTTCAAAACAAAAATGACATAGTATTTCTTATGAGGTTTTCAAATGAGCACTTTTATTACCATTTGTCCCTATTTAGATTTGTCTGTTAAATATTTTGATTTCAAAGGCAGAACAGGAAGAGGGAAAGAAACCATGGGGATTAAATGAAAAGGGAGGATTTAAGGAATTAGCGCAGCGTTAGGTATAGAGGGGCATGCAAAGGAGAAAAAAACAGTCTCTGGTTTTAAGTTTAAATTCAAGTTAAGAAGATAGAGTTTTCATATTGGGAACTAAATTTAAAATAGATTTAATAAGATTTAGGTTGCATGTCTAAATGCATCTTTTGGAACTGATGGAACACCCTATTTAAAGCTCTGTGTACAAAATCAAAGAAAAAGTCTTACTGACTGTATGTATATCACAATCAACTAGTTTAGTTCCAAGAGATTGGTGTACACACATACACACAAACACACAAATGGAGTATAACAAAAGGACTGGATAAATTAAAGAAACAGTACACTGAAACTCTGTCAAATGGACATAACTAAATATGAAGGGTGCCAAGAAGGATAGGATGGGTAATAAATGTCAGGTGAAATAAAAACTTGGAGGAAAATGAGAAAAAGTCATACAAGGTAATTGAAGATATCTCCAGGGGAAGTTTTGCTGACTCCAGGGATAACAGAAATTGACAGGGTTCTTAGAAATCATCTATTCCGGGCTAATCCCCTCAACTGATAGATAAGCAAATCAGGGTCCACAGAAGTTCAATGACTAGTCCCAGGGTCAGTCAGAAGGCACAGATCTGGAGCTTACAAGGGTAACACAGGGTCCTGCAGACCTCCAAACTACACTGCCACACACAATGAGGTAAAAGGCAAGATAGAGTTTTCTAAAATTCCGTGAATGCTTGAAATCATAACCCAAATAATACACAACCAAACTTTTGGCTTTATTAATTGTAGTATAAACCTGGTAATTTAGCATTCATACTTCGTTTTTAGTTACTTTTAACAAATTTACTAATTTTTCATTTAGAATTGAGTTATTAAAAACTAGTTTAAAAATCAAGTTTTGTGTTTGCCTAGGACTGATTTTTTCCATATAAAACATTTTTATCAAATGATATGTAGTTTTTATGTAATATGTCTCACATCAGATTCAAATCACCTTAATGGAAGGTACTGCGTGAATTATAGATAGCTAACTTAGTATGTCTTTCTTCCTTTTGTTTTTTTAATTAATGAGGGGGGTGTCTTGCTATGTTGCCCATACTGGTCTCAAACTTGTGAGCTTAAGCTATCCTCCTGCCTTGGCCTTCCACATTCTTGGGACAACAGGTACCTGCCCCCATCACCAACCACCGCCATGAAACCTGGCTAAATAACAGCTTAGCGTGTCTTTAAATGTACTATTTGTATCTTTTTAAAAAAGGAGTCAAGCCAGGTGTGATGGTGCACCTCTGTAATCCCAGTGGATGGGGAGGCCGAGGAGGAGGACTGCAAAGACAGCCTTAGCAACTTATGTAGACCCTAAGCAACTTAGCGAGATTCTGTCTCAAAATAAAAAAGGGTTGGGGATGTGACTCAGTGGTTAAGTGCCTCTGGATTTAATCTTTGGTACCAAAAAAAAAAAAAAAAAAAAAAAAAGTCCAACAATAAATGGTGATTAACAAACCAAATCACATAGATACTGAATGACCCAAAGACTCCATTAAGTACAAGTACTATTTAATAATACTTCAAGAACAATAATTCAAACTAACTTTAGTAGTTATAAATCACAAGGCATTCTTCATTCTAAGTAAATTGAATATTATAAATGACAAAGTAGGTAAAATTTTATGAAACAAAGGATCAGAATTTGGGGGGACTTTTCAGACTGGAATGCACAATAATTTATAAAGGTTCGTATTGGTAAAATATTAGTGCCTACCTTTGTTAGAGACTATAAACAGAGGGGAGATTTAATTCTGGGTTCTGGCATCATGTGCTCTGATGAGTGCAGGACACTAAATGCATTTTTGTGATTTAAGGGTGATAATGGAGACAACGAAGAAAGATAGTGAGGGGAGCACTGAAAAGAAAAAGAGTAATTGATTAGTATGTTACTGAACCAGCTGCACCTCACAACTCTTACACTAAATCTTTTCAACTTAAGGGATTTCCATCTCCCTTACTAACAAAATATATTTTTTTTTTTAATTTTTTTTAGTTGTAGATGGACACAAATATCTTTATTTATTTTTATGTGGTGCTGAGGATCGAACCTAGGGCCTCGCGCATGTGAGGCAAGTGCTCTTCCACTGGGCCACACACAGCCCCAGCCCCACTAACAAAATATTTCTAATTTTAAATGAAAATCAAAGGAATAATGAGATTTAATGTTCAAAGAATTCTGTTTGAAGTAAACCAGTGTTAAAGAAAAATTTGAGTGTTACAAAAATTATGGAAATATTCAAAATGATTCTAAAATGCCATTTGCCTGAAAAACTAATAAGATAGCATTGATACTATAAATTATTAAATTCATAAGATGAATGAAGAATCAGTTATTATTATTCAAGGGTCATGATCAACTAGTTTTTGTGGTAGTTCCAAGATAATTAAGGTCAAGAAAAGGTAGATTTTTTTCCTATGACAAGATGATATGCAATATACTCATAATGATAATATTTTTGGTTAGTTAGATGTATATTGCTTGCAGAATTTTAAAATTTATTGATTTTTTGAAAAATTTTAATAAAGGGAAGAAAATTTTTTGAAGAAAAACTTGAAAAATAAGTTTAAAAATGTGTTTTTGGTGTTGATTTTTTCTCACTGCCAATGATTTTTAAAATAGTATTTGAAACAGTTCATTTGCTGAAAAATATTTTTTATTTTATAGCTATTTCCTTCCAAATTATGTATCCAATAGAGCTATTTAAAGCTAAACAATTTTATTCTGAAATAAGCAAAGATTTTGAGATCATCTAGTGAACAATGATACTGTCAAATTCTAGAAAAATGTCCAATCTACCATATAAATTATGTGTTATGGGGAAATCTAAAATGTATATAGCAAAAAGTCATAGAAATTCTAGTATTTAAGTTTAATTGCTCTGGTAACTCTAACCTCATGCCTTCAACAAAAAACAAGCAAGCAAGTACAAATGTTCATTTGGAGTCCTCTAGGTCTCAGGAGAAAGGGGCTTACCTTCCCCTTAAGTCAATAGAAAGCTTTCAGGATAAAATATCCTTTACTTACAATCACAAAGTTTATAAGGATCTTTTATCTTCATGTAAGTACAAATGTTTTGTAATTGTAAATTTTCTTACCCGTGAGAATTAAAACAGTACAGGAGATAAGGTTTATACAAGAGTGAAATGACAGTAACCAGAGAAACTATTATTGAGGGGATAAGAGTTAAGAAACCATTTTGCATATCTTAAAAAAGGTTGCTCATGTTATGTATTTTTTGCCGTAATTTAAAAAATTAACAACACTAGAAGTGAGGCATTCAAAACATTGACTAAGGTTATTTTTCTACCTCTAATAAATTGTAGGTTTATATCTAAAGAAATAAAAATTTAATAAAAGATTGAGAAAAGTCACCATTCAATATTTAAAGGGTCAACTCATGAGAGATTGAAGGAGCAATCACTTGACTCAGGCTGGAGAAATTTCAGAAAGTTTGTGTTGTGAAATATAGGGAGATGCAACCAGTGGTCAGATGGCAAATAAGAACAGTTTGAACGTCAGCTTGAGTAGGGAAGAAACTGGCATTCTCAGAAATCATTGACTGGTCCAGAAAGCTAGCCAATATAACAGTATAAAATCTTGGGTTAAATATCTGGACTTAAGCCTTTAGCCTCTCTGTTTAAAGCGAGACCTAAATATTATTTGTTAAAACAGTAACCTCTTCCTCCATCCCCACCAAGGAAAAAAAATCATCAACCCATGGTGTCATGAGGATAGTATTAAAACTTAAGCAATTCCAGCTGGAAAAATGATATATAAGTCAAAGTTCCACATTTATATCAAAATGAGTGAGGCAGTTAAAAACGTCAATTTCTGAACCCCATTCCTGGCCAACCAAATCAGAATCTCTAATGATGGGGACCAGAACCTACACTCTGTACACTAATATCTGAGTATCACTAGATTAAATTAAGGGGAGAAAATGCTGTCCTTTTGATAGTTAATGTCATTTAATAGAACTCATTAGAAGCATATATAAAGTTTAATGATTAAGGGTATCCTTGATGACATCATCATGGTCATGATTCTTTGGTTCCTCAGAGGCATTGTGGAGATTCTGTGCTGTATAAAGGAGGGACTATCAGATTAAAACAATCTCTTTGAAGTATTAGAAGAGACACATTTCTAGGTGGGTCACATGGTAGTTTGTGCTGCGGAGTTTAGCAGCTCTTTGGCTAAACTTCAAATTTTTAGAACTACAATGAGCTTTAAAGCAGGAATGACAAATATCAAATATTTGGCATAAATGCTGTTCTCTCTCCCTGTAGATGCAGACTTCAATTCTCTACACAGCACTTTAGGACAGCTAATCCACTGTAGTAACAAAAAATGTGAAACCAATTTGTCATTACTTCTTTGAGGCCAGAAAGTGGGGACAGGACTGGGCTCTCTCTACACTTTATATAAAAATCATACAGATAAGGGTTATGTGTATATAATACTTGAGTGGAGGAATACAATTTTTATGTAGCTAATTTTTATGTAGCTACAATTTTTATGTAGCAAATGCCCACTTGAAATGTGGGAATGTTACAGTATCACACAAAAGAACAGATGCTGGAAGAACTGACAAGTAAACACAGTGAACACTGTCATGGAAAACTGAATTTTATACTGGATCAGATCACATCCTGGATTTAGATATTGCTATCCCCTTTTTGCCCTTTACAAAGCCTTGAAATTCTCAAGGAGATCATTACATGTATTATTTGCCACAATAATTAATTTACTTGGAAACTTGTTCTCTAAATATTGTAGGTGCTTTGACCTTTAAACAGAATTTAATGTGGATTTTTTATAAATAAAAACTAAGTTTAACAATATCTAATAATTTGGTTTTTCAGTTTGTCCTACTGCCACTTACACCTTTTTAAACAAACCTATAAGAAAATTTTGAAATAGCAATATAAAAACTAAATTTATTCCTTTGTATAATCTTTTCTGAAAAAAAGACTAACAGAGAAAAATTTCTTTAAAAAAAGGAAAAAATTTCAGGGCAAATTTCATGAAAACACTTTTAACTAGGAAATTGGGAAAGTTTAATTAGGAAAGTTCATGGAAATTTGAAAATGAGTTCTTATATTATTTTGCAATAACAAAGAGTAGGAAAAAAGGTTTTTATTGGTAACATGTTTTCAGATTAATACTAAAAAATCTAAAATCTTACTTCTTTATTCAAAGTCATAAATTAACAGATGTGAATGCAAAAAGTCCCAAGTACTATTCCTAAATTCTGAGTCTGAGTTCAAAAGAACATGTGAGGTAGTAACAATTCTTTTCTGAATTATTAATTACCTTATACATCCTATATTAAGTACATGTCTAGTCTCTGCCTTAAATAAATTCCAGAAACAGGGAAGTATTATTCTTGAAGTTTGCCTGCATGTTGAGCTGAAATTTACTATAAATCTATATTCTAACACCAACTCAAATTAAAATTCTAAGACTTAAAATTTTTAACCTAAATTTATATTATAGCTCAATACAAACAGTGAATTAAAATAAAGTTACACTCCCTACGATGGTCCTTTTGAGTTCATGACTATTTCTGTATATCAGCAGTTAATCTTTACTTAAGGATGCTCCAATGTTCTGGAGCACTAATCATTGAAGGGTAGTAACTAGGGAGAGAGAGAGAGGTCAATAAACTTGCAAAACTGCCAAATGTCTATGTATTAATTAATTTAGTATTTCCAATAGGAATAAAATAACAGCTATTAAGAGGCTTATATATATATTTATTATATAGATTTATATATAAAACATGATTATTCATTTTGATTAACACTATATAACGTCTACAAGGTTGGCAAACATAGAATACATTATTTTTTAAGTGTTAGTTATGTTTTCAAATAATATGCTCAGTGAGTCCCTCAGGAGAAATATCTTTAAATTTAAAGCAATGAGTCAAACTGTTAATCTAGGAAAGTACCGTACCTATACTGTAATATACAGTTCCTCCATCCTGCACAGGGAGGATATGGGAAGATGGTGAAAGTACCGTATGCTTTTAAAAGAAATTAGTGTATTTCTCATGATTTACACGTCTTGAGATAATTAGATTTTAAGCTTTAAGTCTTTAAATTTTGTTTACTTGGCCTATTCTAGTAATTGTTGAATCATTTGAGCTATAGACTATATGTCATAAAATGTAAAATTAATGGACTAAAGTAATTCCAAGGTCTTCAAGTTCAAATAGTTAATATTCACTAAACTTATGTTAAGAATTCATTTTCATTTATTAATTTTAGTTAATAAGTTAACTAAAATTTATTCACTTTAGTAAGATTTATATGCCAGAATTACTTACTGAATTAAAAATGCTTGTCTCCATATATTTAAAAGTAAGTTTTTCACATAAATTTTCATAATTAAATGCTATCAGATTTTTCTCAAGATAGCTGTAGAAAAGTGAGAGGAAATTAGAAAGTTTGTTAAATGTGATGAAAGGGCAAAAAGGGAAGAAAAACTCTAGTCATTGTATTTTTTAAAAAGTTGCATAAGATTTGTAAAACTCTCAAGGCAGAATAAGTAACACTCAGAGTCTTCTACCAAGATACTCTAGTTGTTTTGACTAAAAATTTTCCTTTTTTGTCTTTTGCAGCGGATCAGCCTAGAACAGAGTGGTTCTTAAAGTATGGTCCTCAGATCAGAAGCATCCACTCTTTTGGGGATGTGTCAGAAATGCAAATTCTTGGTCCTTCCCCGCCCTACCAGTCTTATTGAACAGAAACTGTGGAGCTGAGGGCCAGCAATCTGTGGTTAAACATACCCTAGAAACGGTCTTATTCACACTAACATACTGTCCTGAAGTAATGGAGAAAAATATGTATCTGTAAGTAAAGCAGTTATTCTAGTTATCTTGGAGATAAGAAGAGGAAACTTGGTAATTAAACATGAAAATGAACGGAGTGATGTAGGAAGCCTGTGGCAGGAAGAATTGTGAGAAATCATTAAGATGGCAGGAAAAAGTTGTGTGAAATAAACATAACTCTCAATAATCTTGATAACATTTATTTCCAATAATTTAACATAACTGGTTGAATTGTAGAACCACAATGAATAATAATCTGTCTGTTCTTTGCCCTTATGAATAAAATTGGTAATGATCCATCTGCAGTCTCATCATCTGATCCCTTTTAAAAATTACTGACATTTATTTGAAAGAGTTGATTAGGATTAGAGATTGATTCTGTAAACTATACTGTAGATTGAATAAATTGTATTTATATGCAGCAACTTTAAACAGCTTAATAAATTCTTGTATAGGCAAATGTCTCTTGGTGAGACGGTCCCGTGCACAGGGAATAGTTTTGATAAAATAATTCCTAGTAATCTGAGGGAGATTTATTTAGAATGGCAATGTGGAGGGGGTTAGATTGTACTTTATTAGAGTTGGGGGGAATCATTTTCATAGTAAGTCTTAAAAGGCAGCCCGGCTTAACTGAATGAGCATAATTTTTGGCTTTGGTGTCTATTTTGGTTAGAACATATTAGTTCTGAAACAGTGAACCTGTTTCTAAGCCTCTGGAAATTACATGAAAATGAGAGTGATAATGGGGTTGTTATGAGGATTAGAAATAGTAGATAAAAGAGGCCCAGAAATGCCTAGTACAAAGTATTCAATAACAGTTGTTATTAATAAATCTTAATTGGCTTTTCTTTTTATTACCATCTTCTCTTTTAAAATGCTCATAATAGCCAGGTGCAGTGGCATACCTGTAATCCCAGCTACTTGAGAGGTTGAGGCTAAAGTATCACAAGTTTAAGACAAATCTTGGCAACTTAGGGAAACCCTGTTTCAAAATAAAACATAAAAGAAAGGAGATTGGGGATGTAGCTTAGTGGTAAAGCACCCTGGGTTCAATCCCTAGTACAAAAAAAAAAAAGTTATGGAAAAACTTTTCATTTCTGAAATTGCCTGTCAATCATGATAGTAAAAATAATTTTCTGAAGATCAATGGTGTACTAAAAAACTGGGAGTAACTGAACTTTCAGTTCCTATCATTCCAAGTGAAATCTGTTTTCTACTTACTCATCCTGAATTGTTACATAGAAATATGGCAAGAGTGTTGAGATTAATTGAGTGAAATAGTAGGATATCTTTCTTACAGTCTACGGATTGTGAAATTTCAAAAAGCAGCTCCAATATTTCTTTATTATGTGCCAATTGTTATCTGAAAATAAATATAATGAAGGGGCTATAGTGGTGGTGAGAGAAATCACTTTTCAATAGGGTACAGTGTATGAGAAGGAAAAAGAGATTAGACTGATGGTAGTTTCAGATTCTATTTTTACACCTGATTATGGCACGTCATACCCCATTTAGAGTATTTACTAAGCACTAATAGATTTTTCTTCTACTGAAATTAAAATCATTTGGTATAAATCACAGTGCTAGTCTGTAGAATCTAGAAATGAAATGCAGTGGTGTTTGAAGTCAACTAGTGAATTATAAGGAATGTTCTGAATCTAGGTGTCTGAATATATTCTTATCCTTACTACTAAATTGTCTTCTGGTTCTGTAGTTTCAACTAGCTGGGTAGTTTTTGCACTTAGATAACATGCTTTTGGTAAAGTTGCTTGGAATGTCTGGCAGGAAGCTAAGGAAAATCTCTGCAAAACAGCAATTGCCAAACTGAACTATTCTATCGTATCCCACTTAGATTCCAAACGGCACTGAAAGAGAAGCAATCAAGAACCTAAAATGTACCTGCTATTTTAAGAAGAGGGAACAGAAAAGAGAGAATTATCTACCCCAGTCAATTCATTCTATAGAATTTGTTGAAAACAGACTAGAAAAATTGCTGTTGTCAATACAACCAGGCCAAAGATTATTTTTCTTATAAAATATTTCAGAAATGGAATATTATGTATACACTTATTTTTGAAAGAATCAAAATACATGTGCATATCCACTTCAGATAACATTTATGTTACTCTTAAATAGACAAAGAGACACTAAAAGAGAGGTCTGGAGAGAAAGCTGTCACTCTTTTTTAATACTCTACTGGCAGTGATGGTAGCACTGTATAGCAGAGGACTGGGGTACCTAAATAAATGCCGCCACCACAAAAGCCTGTGTGTTGTTTCTCTTCTCAATCATCAACCTTTGCAGTTTCTCCACACTAAAACAGTAAAGCATTAGGATGTTTAATTTTTGCACACCCTCGTAGTAACAGGCCCTCTAAAACAGAACTACATTTCACAGATCAGTGTCCTTCCTGTTGTTCTTTGTTAAACATCATTTTAAAGGTACACTATTCAATATGACCACAGAAAAAAGGTTCAAATGCAGTATTTAATTCTTAGGGACCACTACAATGACAGTTGTAGTTTATTATTTAGCAATGTAATTTGTGGTTATTTCAGGAACAACAGCATTTCAGGAAGTGGTATTAGTTTTTAAAATTCCTTTGCAGAATAATAGATGACTACAGAATCCTCCTTCCAAAGAATGAGACTTTGTATAGATAATAAAATATTTCTTTTAAAAATAAAGTATAAGTTAGATTTGTAGTTAGTATACGATAAGTTGGTCTTAATAAGGACTAGGAATAAAATTTCATTTTGTGTGGGTAAAGAGATTCATAAGTGCTATAGAACCGACATGGCTGTGTTAATCCTTTGGTTATCATCACAGTTTGCAGCTTTATAAAGAGAATCTCTTATGGGGCTGGGATTGTAGCTTAGTGCTGGAGTGCTTGCCTCGCACATGTGAGGCACTGGGTTTGATCCTCAGCATCACATATAAATAAATGAATAAAATGAAGGTCCATTAACAACTTAAAAAATTTAAAAAAAAAGAAAATCTCATATACTTTTCAATTGTATTCTTCATCTACTTTTTTCTTTCACACTCTAATGACTCAGAATTTTTAAAAGTTTAGAGTAAGAGGGAACCTTAGCTTCTAGCCCAATGTTGTTCCTTCTTCATGTAAGGAAACCACCCAACAGAACTTAAATGACTTACACAGGGTCAGTCCAGTATTAGTGGACTTAGGTCTTACTGCTTTTTACCAGATTCTCTTTTAAAGGTGAAATAAATATTTAGTTTTGAGAATGACTTTTTTCCCTCTCATTTCTGTTAGATTGATTTATTATACACAAACAAAATAATCAGCCACTACTTTCTCTTGTTTCTTCTTTTCTATTTGCTATGTCTGTGCAACAACTTCATCAAATCCATAACAAATAACAAATTATCATCAACTCCATAACAAATAAGTAAAATCCTGAAGAAGAGTATTATCCTGCGGAACCATTTTCCTTAAGAAAAGTAATATGCTAAATAGTTCTGAATATATTAACTTGAAATACTATAGGAATTCTGACTTAAAACATAAAAATCAGATTTATACTGTTAGTCTGATAAACACAAAACCCAGCAGGTTTTTCCCCTCTCTGAGCAACTCTAACTTTTAAATATTTAAACACCTTTCTTAGGCGTTATTTTCCTTTTTCTTTACCCTATTACTTCCTAGATAAATGAAAATTGTGAATAGAACTGTTCTTCCAGAAACTAAGTGTAAGAAGGTTAGAAGACAGACAATTGCTATTCCATCTTAGAAATAAGTAAAAAAAAATTAAGGAAGAAACTATATATTCCATTTAAATGTTATTATTATCTTCATATTCATATAACAAATTAACTTTGATGCAGCAGCTCTAGTTCATTATGCTTTAATTTTCTGGTGGATGTCACTGGCCTCAAGAATAAGCAGTTTTTCACAAGGGACACTTAAAAAAAGTAAAAAGTGGAAAACATAATTTACCAGAAAACACAAATATGGAAAACTCTGATTAAGGATGGGGAATTGGAAACTTTTGGGGGCCTAAATTTAAGCAAAATTCATTCTTTTTTAAAATTTTTAATTTTTTTTTTTTGCAGTATTGGGGTTTATATCCAGTGGCTTGTTCATACTGGGTAAGTGTTCTACCACTGAGCTACAACCCCAGCCCAGGGGTCTAAATTGTCCAGGCTGGCCTCAGACTTGTTGGCTTCCTGACTCAGCCTCCCTCTCCTTCCTAAGATCACAGGTATATACCACCGTGCCTGGCCAAAATTCATTTTTTTAAATATTTTTTTTAGTTGTAGATGGACACAATGCCTTTATCCCATTTCTTTTTATGTGGTGCTGAGGATCGAACCCAGGGCCCCAGGCATGCGAGGCAAGTGTTTTACCACTGAGCCACGATCCCAGTCCCCAAAATTCATTCTTGAAAGTGAATTTACCTTCCTTTTGGCCCCTTCTTTAAATAAGGAGAAATATACAAACACAGCATTTTTAAGTTTAAACAAATAAATGCCTAGAGATTTTTAAGATCAATCTTGCAGACTCTGTAAGGGATAATCAATGATTATGATGATCATGATGAATGAGTTATTCATAATTAAAAGAACGATTCTAAGTGAAATAAGCTAGACTCAAAAAGCCAAGGGTCAAGTATTTTCTCTTATATATGGAAACTAAAGAGACAGAGAAAAAAGGAATAAAAGGGGATCTCATGAAAATAGAAGGGAGACCAATGGAGAAAAGGAAGGGAACTGAGAGGGAGGGAAAAGGGAAGGGCATGGGGAAATAGTAGGGGGGAATGGAATCTACCAAATTATGATATGTCCATGTATGAATATACAAAAATGCATACTGCTTTTATATATAATTGTAATGTGCTAATTAAAAAATAATAATAGAAGAGAGACCAGAATAGATTACAGTGATTAGGGGGAGGAAGAGAAGGGAAAGGAGAGATATTAGGGAATGAGATTAATCAAATTATGTTCTGGGCATGTAGGAATATGGCATAATGAATCTTACTATTATGTATAATTATCATGCACCAATAAAAAATAAGAATCAAACTCTTTTATGCTTTTAAAGTATGTTCATGAGGATCCTGTCTTCAAACAATATCTTTCTCATTTGATTAAACAGAAAATAATGCCATCAATTATGGAAATATTATTATAAGGTTAAATCAATGCCTTAAAAATTTCCCTTATAATATTTTTATAAAATTTACAGATATCAAAAGTTGCTGAAGCTGCCCTTAAACTTGCAATCCTCCTGCCTCAGTCTCCTGAGTCACTGTGATTTTAGGTGTTAGCTGCCTTATCTGCTGGCTTGTATTTTTTACTCTGGTTACTTTAATTTATAAGATTGAAGGGGTCAAGAATAGGATCTTTAATTTTTCAGATAATTTTTTCTTCATGGTCAATAGAAAAGTGATCTTCATATGCATACTTGAGGGTTGGGGGTATAGTTTAGTGGTATAACACTTATCTAGCATGCATGTGGTCCTAGGTGTTAGATCCCCAGAATAGTCATGGGGTAGAGAAGCCAGATCAAAAGAAAATGATGGGGGCGGGTAGCTTGGGGAACTATTAAAGTAATTTTGCTTTTATTTTTAGGATTAGTAATAGTGCTAACTTCAGTTTTATACAATTACTAGTTTTATATTCTTCCAGCAGAGAATGGAGGTTTCGTTGTCCTTCTAATTCCTAAATTCCCCATTTTTACTCTTTTCCCAAATCATTATATTATAGTACCTTCTGATCCCAAGGATTTCTGATGGACACTGGGTTTTTCAATAAAAAAATTAATGTTTTAAACAATCAGGACCAGTGTTATTTCTTTGCATACACTTGGGTTTGATGCAGTCATTACATAAACCTTATTTATACCCTTCGTATTCTTAAGATAAAAGCTTTATATTAATAATCAAATGATTTCAAAAAAGTCATCATCTTTCACTATAGTTCTACAATGACAAACTCTTTGGATTAAAAAAATAGTAAGAATTAGTAAACACTGAAAGTTACAATTTGTTAAAGCTTTTAAATATGGGTGTTTTTCATTATAGAATATAGTTAGCTTAAAATAACACTTGGTTGTATTATTTAATATCCTGCTACTCTTAAACTGTGTTACTTTAGGAAAAAAGACTAAAAATTTTTTTTTGAGGAAAGAAAAGGGGAATATAGAAAGGCAAGATGGTTAGGAATAGGGAAGAGAAACCAATAGGATAATCTGAATATTTGTAAATTTTAAAGATTAATATATGCATATATTTGTATTTTAAGTAATTACCAATGGAATTTATTCAAAATTTCATTGACAGTTTGTTGGTGTAATAATATAATGTAAATTAAATGACATGTTAACTAGGTCAAGTATTATGATACTTAAGTAAAATAAAAACAATTCCTTAAATGCCAGATCTAAACTGATACCATGAGGTACAGAAAAGTGTATGTTTTAATTTGTATGCTTAAGAATAGTGTATTATTTGTATATGCAGAGTAACTCTAGAAGGATACACAAGAAATTGAATAACATGGGTTACTACTTTTCATTGTCTACCCATCTGTAGCATTTAAATTTTGCACTATATGCATATTTTTCCCTATTCAAAAATATTAAAAATCCACTACTAAAATAAATTTAAATGATTTAAAGTGTAATGTCAAAGTAAGACCATAGGCTGATATTTTCTATCATACATGAAAATATACCAACATATTATTTTTCTAAAATCTACCTAACACGAATTTGGGTATATTTTCTTTATGACAGAGTTACTGTGATCTAAAACCGCAATATTCACATGATGTTAAACTGGGAAACACATTTTTCCTGTACTTCATTGCTATAGTATTGTGCACTATGGATTGTCTCAACAGCATTCTAATATTGTTATTCCCTCTGATGGGCTAGCCAATAGCCATCATTTCTCTAGGAAAGTCAAGAAATCTTTAAGGAAACTTCAGAAAGATTTTAAGAATCTTATCTGGCAGTGATAAATATCATACCTGTATTATTTTATAGGCATAGAATCACTGTTAACTTCTTTGTTAAAACATTCTGCCAAAGGTGTTTGCTGTTTTGGTAGACAGATTTCAAACTAAGTGGTGACTAAGCAAAGCTCTCACATAAAGCTTGGAATATGATTTCATAGTTTCAACGAAATACATTTGGAAATAAGCAGGACAAAAATATCTCACACATGAAAAAATTATTTTTAGAAAACCACTCAAAAATTCAAGTTAAATTTCACTCATTTAAATATTAAAATAACTATAAAACAAAATTTAAAGGAATGACAGTACATACACCAGCTTTCAATGATAGCTGCTTATTAAAAATGAGTATCTGAGGTTGTATTTCAATTTCATCCTCTTCAAATTGTGCAGCTGAGATAAATGTTTATTTTACTGAAAATATTTGCAAAATTACAATATAAATACATGATTATATTAAGATAGGATGACTATATATAATGTATTCTTATCTATAGATATAAAATGAATGCAGTAAATATAGCACACTCTTGATGAATTGTTAGTACACAGTGTTTCTCAGTAAAGTACATACAACCTATTATTAAGCAACAATTATGTAGTTTTCAAATGTACATCTTAGGAAGTTTTTAGAATGGAAGGATACACTAATTCCCCCAATACCCTTTTTAGTTGGCAAAAGGTTCGTACTTCTGTAAATTTTGAAATGTTATATTTATTTTAGTGACTTATTAGGCTCTTTGTACTTCCTTAACTTGAAACATTATTTCTTTAGTCTGAGTGTTTAAAAAACACCAGCTAATCATACTTGTAACTTTAGGATAGAATCATGCCCCTTTTATCAGTTACTTGAATCAGGATAAAACAGAATCATTAAATTTTTTTTTAATTTGGAAAAATTCCCAGAATTAACTTCCAGAGTATTATGGAGGGAGTGTCTTAAAATAGATACAGCCTGAACTGCAATACTAATCTGGATTAGAAATAGTTTTTTATTTATTCTAGTCTTTAAGAATACAAATATGAACTCTACTTTAAAATTCTTTGTTAAATGTATTGGGACTTATTTCAAAAGCATCTTCTACCCTTCTCCGTTACACTGATTTAATGGAAACCTGTTACAACAACAGTTCCAACACAAACATATGCATGCAAGAGATCACCCTACAGATTCTAACTACATAGTTATTGGAACACATCCCACCTGTGAAGTGGCATAAATGTACATCTTCTATATACAAAAGGTAAAGTGCATTATTAAATTAGTGAACTGACAGATTGTCTGCCTGGACCATATAGCTTTCAAATAGACAAATGTGAAATTCTCCCATTAGAACCAATTGTTTCAAGAGGTTCCAATTAGCTTTTCCACCCTGTCATTTTTTTTTTTTTTTGGCCATACTCTTTAGTGCAAATATGCTTATGTTTGACTCAAGTTTAAGGGACATGGCAGTTTGGGGCTTAAATAAGGAAAATTATAAAACGTGGCAGAACTTTAATACCTTTATAATACATTGCATCTTTTGCATATAAGCAACAAATCAGTGCTGCTTTCAACTGCTAGGAGCACACTGCCAACAATTAATGAGGAACCCGTTTCCAAATTTCATACTATTAGCTTATATTATTACAGTTTGAGTATGTACCACATTATGCCTGGATTATCATGTGCAAACATCATCAGTGTTTTAGTATTGTACAGTGAACAAGTAATTTTGGTTACTAAATTCAATGCTCATTTTTCACTTCAACATCCAGTTGCCTTAAGAATTTAATGTCTTCAAGGCAAAGATCCTATTATTTTGAAGAATACCATGTACACTTGCAGCTCCATTTATGTTACAAATGACAATAAAATAAAATATATATTGCACAGATAAGACTAGTAGCTTATTTAATAAGATACATGGCATTACATGTCCTAATACCAGAGTTTTGAACTGGATCATGCTTAATTATGGCTAATGAATTCTTGGGAATTTTTAATATAAAAAATCATAGCATTATTTTCATTTCTCAATGAATATGTTAACTATGAAAAAGTAAAACAAAAGGACTGGTAGAAGCCTTAATGATTCTAGAGTATATTCAACTGCCAGTATATATGCATCTATCCAATTTTCAGCTTTGAGATGGTAAAAATTTTGAAGTATACATACAAGGCAGAAAATTTGGCTACTTAACTAATTCCTTACTTAAATAATTAATGCAAAATTAAACTAATAATATTTATATACAATGAATTAAAAATATTTAAGTCTGATATAGTATTGTGTATATATACATATATATGTATATGCACACACACTCAAATCTTATCAGACCAAAAAAGAAATCATTTAATCCTAATGGATATAAATATTTTTAAAATGAAGGTTTTAAGAGAGAGCATACACTCATCGCAATAGTGATAGGAACAATCAAATCTTATAATATTCACAGCTCCAGTTTGCCAAAATCTGACAGGTTGATTACTAATAGGCACTATGATGGGCAGCAATAACAATCAGTAGTACAGTAACTCAAGTGCACATCACTCCTTCATAAACCAAAAACCATTTTTTAGCAAGCCTACAAAGTTATGTTATTTTACAGTTTAAAAATCCTTGCTACTTTTATTGTCTCAACACCCACCATGTGCTATTAACTTTAGTACTAACATCATCTTCTAACCTTCAGTTGTTCCATAGTGATCCAGATGGTCCACAATTATAATGAACTGAGATTCCTCATACTACTTGAGGAAATGTGAAATATAATCTGCAAACTAATACTAGTATATATGTCTGAGTTACTGATTGTTTGTTCTTATGTGACATAAACCAATGGAATTAATTTTCTCAATTCATACCCTAAAGTTTTCTTAGTAACTTTACTTAAATGCATTTGGAGACAAACTGAAGGAAAAAACTTAAAATGAGTTATAGCATATCAAAGAGCTACATTCTGACCTCAATCCATGCAGCCAGCTCTCATCAGTGAGAGCTATATTTGGGGGTTGAAATCAGTGTTCTGGCTCTTAAAACATGATTATATGAACTTACTGTGTGGGAGGTGAATAAAGCCAAGATAAAAGACAATTTCTTTTTTTTTTTTTTGTGGTACTGGGGATTGAACTCAGGACTCGACCACTGAGCCACATCCCCAGCCCTATTTTGTGTTTTATGTAGAGACAGGGTCTCACTGAGTTGCTTAGCGCCTCGCCATTGCTGAGGCTGGCTTTGAACTTGGGATTCTCCTGTCTCAGCCTCCCTAAGTGCTGGGATTACAGGCTTGAGCCACC
>PVHX01006981.1:0-51086 GCA_004024805.1 Geosciurus inauris
TGAAAAAGGTACACTCAAGCATTGCTGGTGGGACTGCAAATTGGTGCAACCAATCTGGAAAGCAGTTTGGAGATTTCTTAAAAAACTTGGAATGGAACTACCATTCGATCCAGCTATCCCACTCCTTGGCTTATACCCTAAAAATTTAAAAACAGCACACTACAATACAGCAGTCACCTCAATGTTTATAGCAGCACAAGTCACAATTGCAAAACTATGGAAGCAACCCAGATGCCCTTCAATAGATGAATGGATAAACAAACTGTGGTACATATATACAATGGAATATTATTCAGCAATAAGAGAGAATAAAATTATGGCATTTGCAGGCAAATGGATGGAATTGGAGAACATTATGCTTAGTGAAGTAAGCCAATCCGAAAAAACCAAATGCCGAATGTTCTCTCTGATTAGTGGATAAGAATACATAAGGGGGGTGGGAATGGGAAACATAGGAGAAATGCAGGAACTCTAGACGTGGCTGGGGGAGGTGGGAGGAAGGAAAGGGGAATGGGCATATTAATGATGGTTGTTTGAGATGGTCATTACTACCCCTGGCACATCTATGAAGACTCTAATGGTGTGACTTTATCTGGTTTGCAATCAGAGAAATGGAAAAACTGAGCTCTGGTTATGTACTATGACTTGAAATGCATTTAAATAAAATAACTAAATTTAAAAAAAAAAAAAAAGTATCACCTACACCATACTAAGGCACTGACGAATGAACAAACTAGCAAATTTACAAAATCATTCTAGCCCATCTGCAAAATATCACCCATGACCAGTGGCTCAAATAAAGTTAAATATAATTTCCTCATGATTAAAGTCATGGTTTGACATTATGGCAAATTTTTTTTAAAAAACATAATAATACCTCGAAAACAAGGCTTGTTTCTGATCAAGAAGTTTGCATTTGCTCAGTTTGCTAAATTCAATGCAGACTGGAAGAGATGAGTCACTTCTTTGTCCACCCAAACAAAACAGTAAATTGAGAACTGTGCACTTGTTTGTGTGGAAAATTCTAAAATGAGATCAGAAGATCCTAGTGATTGTAGTTTACTTTTTGCCCTTTTTCTAAAAGTTTTACCAGTATTCTAGAAATCAACTTAATTAACAAGTGGCAATCAAGTGATTCCACACCAAAAGATAGGTGGAGCTAATCATTATTAATTTTTTTTTGCAACAAATACTTGAAAGGAGGATCATTATACTATCAGGCTAAGAGGCTAAGATGATACTGTGGGTTGAATAAACAATAAATTTCATCTACATTGTACAAAGTCACTGACAAATGAACAGACTAGAAACATTCACAAAGTTCTTCTGGCCCAACAGCAGAATTTTTAGGTTTCAATTCCATTAGCCCTGATCACTGGCTCAGACAATTTTTATAGGAAAATTAATTAGACATGGTTTTAATATCAAAGAAGCTAATAATCAAACTGGGGAGGTAATTACACCAACAGCTAAATCACAACAGTAGACAGTACTGGTACTAGGTGCCAAAACATAACAGTTACCTGAAGAGATCTGTATTCCACAGGGTGATGGAAAAGGGTCTCTTTCAGGAAGTGATATATAAGCTTAGATCTAAATGATAAATAAGAACTAGCAATAATAATACAAATACTACTGAGTTGTGCAAGAGATTGAACAAATACTTTATCTAAATTATCTCATTCAATCTCAGCACAAAACTAAAGTAAGGCAAACCACTATCATCCCTATTTGAGTAAGCAACCAATGCTTGGTGCAGTTAAAACTTGCCCAGTATCACTTAACTAAAGAGAGGGCAGACAGTTTAGGACCTAGACAATTAGACTCCAGAGTCCATGTTTTTAACTTCCAGCTTCTCAGATGACCCTAACTCCATGCCTCTTCAGTCACCTACTCCATGACATGTGGTTCTATCTTTTATGTTTTTATCAGAACTGCTGCTTTAAGACAAGAGGTCTTTCCCTTAGCCTCCACTTCTGGCTTTATCTATCAATCTAAGCAGTTCTTTCACTCTCTCCTTGTCACTATACCAAGGGGATGGCCACACCCTCAAAATTCCTTTAAACTCTGGATTCTCTGACCCAATCTCAATATTCTTTCACTTTTTAGCCACTCTCTCGCTCACATCTCAAACTCCTTTTCTAAACTGTTCATTCACCACACTTGAACAACAAAATCACTAATTCTGATTAGTGACTACCTCAGGTTACCTCAGGTTACTGAGGTTACTGGTGTGAGGAAAATCACACCAAAGGATCAGTTCATGTGACCCCACACTGAGAGCCAGCTCATTAGAGCCCATGATTAATATATACTTTAATGTGAGAATGAACATCGATGAGCATGGGAAATGCCTCCACATGACCTTATCCACGTCGCAGAACCTCCATTCCAGAATGTCTCACCCCATATTCCACCATTTATTCCCTGACTTTTAGTATGTAATATAGCTCTCCTTTTGAGGTAAAATTGGGGGCAGTTAATGTAGGACACCCCAAAAATGCTCTAAGTGTACCATTCCGAAACTTATCAACAGCTCATCTGCCCTCCTCTCCAGCATCTGGGGAAAAGAGCTCTTTCCTCCTTAGGTAAATTAACCTGTCTTCACTCTTTCTTTCCATATCCATCAAAGACTTCACTAATTCAATGTCTTTTTTTCCATATCTCGAATCTCTATACTATTTATTATATTCTTCTACTATATTATTCTACTATATTATTCTACTCTACATTGTCCATCTCAAAAAACAATAGTAATGTTATGTTCATTATAAAAAACAGAAATTTAAAAAATAAAAAAATAACTCAATTTTATTATTTTATCTTCTAACCAGCACCCTGTACTCTTCATCATTTTAAGCCAAGCTCCTAGAAAGAGGAGTCTATACTTGAGGCCCATAAAATCTTATTGCCAAATCATTTAGTTTGCTGTATCTGTTTTCTACTTACCATACAATTAAAACAGTTCTCATTAACATTCCTAAAGATGATGTATAGATAAATACAATGGACTCTAAAATTCTTTCCTTGCCTATTTTCCTTATAATATGTGACAATTTCATCTTGATAACTCTTGAGTCTCTCTTCCATCTTGACTTATAATATCATTTCTTACTAGTTCTCCATTTTCTTCCCATCCTTTCATTATCTCCTTTCCTGGGTATTTTCTACCATTTGGCTTTCAAATATAGCTAACTCTGCCTGTTCCAATATTAAACATCATTCCATCTACATAATATCCCTGGTATATTAATATTCATAATTCAAAAGTCAGAACTCTTAAACTCCAGATTTTTAAGTATCTAATTGTTTAATGATTTTCTACAAATAGAAGTCCCATGAGCAGCTTAAATTTAGCATGTCAAAACTAAACTTCTCTGATATCCAACTCCAAACAAAAGGATAGTCCTACCAAAATATGGGAAAGTCTCTCACAAGGGACCAGTAGAAATGGGGTGGAATTATGTATTTAAATAATGAGAAGAAATAATCACACCACAAAAAGAGGAAATGAATAAGAGACAGATGTCTAAAAATGACAAACAGATATAAGATTACAGTTAGATTATCTCAAATTTGTAATGGACTCAACAGTTACAAAATTCTTTGGATTCCTTTAGCAATTCTTTTGAACCTTAAGGCAAAGTTAAGTTCAATGTTATTTATTTTTCTCTAATTAAAAAGCAACATTAATAGGCTCAGGATTAATATATACAAGCCCAAATCATAAGCATATAAGCACTTTTATTCTTTCATTTAAAAATTGCAGACTTTTTGGGCTGGGATTGTGGCTCAATGGTACAGCACTTGCCTAGCATGTGTGAGTCACTGGGTTCAATCCCCAGCACCACATAAAAAAGCTAAATAAACAAAATTAAAGGATTAAAAAAAAAACCACAGACTTTAACATCAATCTGCATATACAATAATTCACTCATGAGTGTAAATGAAGTAGAAAAAGGTATAGATCATATTGTAACAAATACGGTTCTCCCTGTGGACAGGAAAACAACTTTGAATTTCAACTGGAAAAAAATCTTGTCAGTCTATATTATGTTTCAGGTAAAATATATCATAGAATTCCTCTTATATTCTTTTGCTAAGGATCCTATTCAGGCATTGTTTTGGCATTTTCTTTAATCTCTCCTTATCAAATAACCAACTAGAAAAATCTAATTGTGATAAACATTTTTCCTCCATCAAAGGATTATACTACTATTTACTTCCAAGTCCAATATTTACTTCTTACTATATAAGCACTGTCAAAGCAACAGAAAATATCAAAAACCAGAGAGACAAGAATTCCTTCCTATACTATCAAAAAATTTGTAAAGCTCCCACTAAATCTAAAATATTTCTTTCTTCAAATGGGGAAAAACATTGATATGTACTTGTGTTGAGAATCTCAGTTTTGATGATAGATTCATGGGTCTCAACAAATTATTGGACTTGTGCTAATTTATTAATGTGAAAACATACAAAGCAAAAAAGCAGAGGGAATAGGAACATGGGGCAAAGTCCAGTAAAAACCAGAGGCGTTTCCAAGAGTCTTCTGCAAATGGAGTTACACAGAGCATGCTCAATTCCTTCAGCAATGAATTCTGACAACATGTTATATATCAGGGCAGATCACTGGCAGCTCAGTCAGTACCCAAGGTTTAATTAGGGGCCGGTCAATTAAGTACCCTCTGCCTAATTACATGCCAAAATTTCAGGTTCCCAGATAGAAAGCAGGTATTCAACATAACTACATTATTTGCATCATTTAAGCACAGTGAGCTACCTTTATTATCACTTAGGGAAAGTTCATATCAGTGTAGAGAAATGTTTATCATTCAAGTTCTCAGATACCAGAAAAGTCAATCTTGCATTCAGGCCTATCTATTCAACATAACTACATTATTTGCATCATTTAAGCACAGTGAGCTACCTTTATTATCACTTAGGGAAAGTTCATATCAGTGTAGAGAAATGTTTATCATTCAAGTTCTCAGATACCAGAAAAGTCAATCTTGCATTCAGGCCTATCTAGAGATAGTGGTCTCAGGCTACTCTATCAATTCTTTTTATTTCATTCTTAGCCAAACAGAATGAAACAGAAAATTCAAAGGCCTAAAAAGCTCAATTAAAAACAACAGCAAATAATGCCTGAGAAATGATGCATTTAGAACTTTCTCCCTTTAAAATTGCTTGGTTTTGATTGCCACTGGCTCCTTTTCTAACTTCTGAAAGTAGTAATATTCAAATTTTAAGAAAAATACACAGCCTATTCACACAAATATAGCATCAAAATGAGCACAGAAAATAACAAATATTTCATTTAAAAATGGTGTAGAAAGTATTGACCATAAAATCCAATTTTAACTGATCACACATCTAAGATCATAATTTTACATACACTGATTATAGTAGGATATCTATCAACTTGAAATTACAGAAGTGGAAAAACTGGGTAGTCAACTTACACAAAGACTGGCCATTTTAAAACATGGAACAAAAATTGAAAATATTCCCAAATAAGCCAGAGTTAACTGAGTAATATATAAATAACCATTCTTACCTATAGTACTTACTTTGTGTGAAAACCTATAATAAGGGTAAAGGAGAAAACAGTCAGACTTCAATGACTCAAAAGTAATCCTTTTAGAAGTCAGTGGCAAATCATGGAAAGAGCATAGTCACATAGACTTGAGTTCAAATACCAGCGTGACCACTGTATTCTTCTTTGGTAAGAGGAATTGCTTACCATCCAAGAACCAAAACAATTTAATTTATAAAACTGACTCAATATCACCTACCCCTCAGAGGAATGGTAATCTACATGAGATTACTTAGATAAAGCACCCAGAAGAGTACCTGGTACATTTTAGGAATACATTTTATATTTGTAGGAAATGTTAGAATAAGAGATAAGCCAATGTTCACATATTAGAGATGAGGAAATTGAGGAACAAAGTGATCAATCCAAAATTAAACAGGAAATTTTTGGAAGAAAAAAGATTAGCCACAGGTCCCTCACAGTCTAATATAGATTCCACCCTACTGTATGTTTTGGTTTGGATTTTTTTGGTACTAGGGATTAAACTCAGGGGTACTTGACCACTGAGCCACATCCCCAGCCCTATTTTGTGTTTTATGTAGAGACAGGGTCTTACCGAGTTGCTTAGTGCTTCGCTGTTGCTGAGACTGGCTTTGAACTCGCGATTCTCCTGTGTCAGCCTCCCAAAGTACTGGGATTACAGGCATGTACCATTGCACCTGGTTCACTTTACTGTATGTTTAAATATGAGCCAAACAACTTGTTTGATAACTATCTAATTGGCCATTTTCTTTGCAGTTACAGGAGGAAACCTTAAATAGGACTTACAGAATCTTTAATGCATTGATTTTTCTGGAACATTTTTGAAACCAAGAAAGAAAAATCATAGGATAAGGTTGGCATGAATTTAAAGAAAACCAAGCATAGACTACTTATTATTTTCTGTGTTCAAGATGATAATGAAACCAGAATTTGAGATTAAACTAGATTCTTTAGCTCTGCTGGCAGGTGGAATCTGTTGTGTAAGTTGCAGACCACTGCAGGACAGAAAACCCATTTTAGTGTTAGTAGATCCTGCCAGTGTCATCTCCAAGGGTTGCAGCCTGTAGCCAGCATGCTGTATTCTGCTCTACTAAGATTGAAGGGCAAGTTACAACTCTCAGTAGAGGGCTGCGCTCTTCAATACCACACAAGATGCCAGTAGCTTCACCACCAATTTCTTCTTTCGAGACTAAAGAATGAAGTTCACAAGAAATGGAAGGAAAGAGTGAAAGGAGTAGAATTTATTCAACTGAGAATAAAGAAACAGAACTGTCACAGGGCAAGAAGGGACCCATTAGTAGGTTGCTGGCTGGGTGCACTAGTTTAAGGGTTTAAATAGCTCTTGGGTCAACACTATTGGTTCAAACTTATGTAAATTAGGTTTTGGAAAAGTATCAACCCTATTGGTGCAAATTTATGCTAAGCAGGGCTTAAAAAGTATCAGGTCTTAGAAAGTATGAATGGTATTGGTTAGCCCTGCAATCTCCATTTAGGTCTGCCCTACTTCCATTTTCTCACTATTCATCCAGCAGACCACAGTAGGGTCACAGATCAGTGCACCATAGCCTCACCACCCTTCAGGCCCCCAACGACATGCAGCCATGGCCCTGTGCTTACTGCACAGGGAACTCTAGCCCATCCAGGCTACTCCTCTGCCACTCCCAGACAGGGCTTTGGTTTAATAGGCTAGCCACTGAGGAAGGAACTGCATGAGAAACAGCGAATGCACAGGAGGGAAGGGACATCAATATTTATTAGCTAGAACAAACAGGAGTTAAGCTAGTAAATTCAGAAGAAACTTTATTTATTTTATTTTAATTTTTTGTGGTGCTGGGGAAGGAACCCAGGGCCTGTGTATGTGAGGCAAGCACCCTACCAACTGAGCTATATCCCCAGCCCCTCAGAAGAACTATTAAGACCTCACAAAGGAAAAACGATAAAATAAGAGGAGAAGAGGTACAGTAAAATGTAAAGAAGAGAAAAGATTTGGTCACTGATAGAAAGAAAATGAACATTCATGAACAAAAAATGAACAGAAAAAATCACAGGCAAGAGTCACAAAGTGGCCTACCAGTGACTCTTTATGAAGAGTAATAGTTCAACAGGGCTAAAAAGAGATTGGAAATTAAGGTCAGAAATTGAATTGAGGGGATTCTGAAATCCACTTTCAGCTTTCAAGGCTTTTCCAACATGATCAGATACGTGTACCTGAGAAGACTAATCACCAAAAGCATTATGCTAAAACTAGCATATTAAAATATTATGGCAACATCAAAAATAATTGAAGATCATCATTTTAAAGCAGACTTTTAGAACTAATTCATTTCTTGTCTGAATTCAATATCAGCAATCAAATTCAATGGAGCTGGCTTATAAGATTAAAAACTAATTGTGGCATTTGAGAGACTTGAAGAGGAGGAAAAAATACACGTACTTGTCAGTTTCTCTGAGGAGAATACAGTATGCTTCCATTCAATCCAATAATCATTTACTTCACTAAGCAATATCCAAGCTGCTGAGATATAAAGAGGAATACGACAGTATAGTTCTACATTTCACTGCTCTAGAGAACCATACAGCAGAATAGGGAAGACAGATACATAATAGTTATTTTTAATAAATGTGATATATATGAACAATTCTTTCTTCTCAATTTCAATTCTTGCCTTTCTTTCCAATTTACACTGCTTAGTCTACAAAGACATTTCCCTCATCAGGGCCTTCACCTAATTAAACTGGTGTTTTGTAACACTGAGGCTTTCTTCAACAGAAGAGTACTGAGCTAACAGTATGTGGTGGCTAAGGGAACAAAAGAAGATAATTCAACAGTTGGTAGTGAAAGTATTTAAGAGAGAGAGAGGTATGGGGGGCGCGGAATTAGTAGCTACCCAATCACTCCCAGAAGTGAAAGAGTTCCCAAAAGGTTTTTCTTAGTATTGGTGGGGGAAATGGTATTGGAAAGGGCTTCAGAGGAGAATGAGGAAGAGGAAAACTATTAATGAATAATTTTGATCAAGAAGACAACTTCTCCCAAGTGTTCACAAATGAAGCCTGTTTTAAAGATTTAACCTAATATAACTACAATTTTTAAAAAATAATACTAATGTTAGAGGCAAGTCAAATGGAAATACAATCCTTTATAAAGTTGCTGTTTAGTAATGAAAAGTTTGTGAAGAGAAAAAGCTATATGTTAAATTTGTTCAATTTCCCCAGTCTAATAAGATTCAAGAAAGTCCCTTATAAATTCAAAGGGAGAAATTAACTATAAATTCTCATTTTAATGTTTATAGTAGTTAGTCTATCAATTATGATACATCTAATATGCAATATAATATCGATGGTTTTATATTTATACATATACCTGAGCACATTTTAGTATACAAAATAAAAATGCATAACATAAAATTATGTAGATATTAAATTATATTCATTTTATGGAACATAAAAATATAATTATTAAATTTTAATTATCATAGTGACTAAAAGTTTTTATATTTTTGTGACATTCATTTTAAGTATAAATGTTTTGGTTACAAATCCTTGGTGAGAACACAATTATTAATAACAAGATTCCTCAGACAAATACATCAACCAAAATAGAATGAGCTATTTCAAAATACAGCTTCTAGATACCCTATACAATAAAAAGTAGCAACTGTTCAAATACACCAAAATGATACATTAAAACAAAAATGATATTTCAAGCATGGACATATAAAGATCAGTTCTTTCCAAAAGCAAAAGCAGTAACAATAAAGCTAAAGAGAATAAGGATAATCTGCTAAAGAGAATAGAGATAATCTATCCATAACGAGATAAAAATGCAAGAGTAAGGAGGATGGCTGACTTGTGAACAGGTAAAAACATATTAAAATTTTATTCATATTTTTGTATATATTGAAATTAAAACTCTTCCATGATAGAGGAAATTTTCAGTTTTCATGTGACCACTCAATTGCATTTATAGGTAATTTAGTTTTATCTAAACTAAAATGGATAAGAAGCTTTAAAAAAATTACTGCAAAGAAACTACAGATCACTACTGTTGTGTGCATATGCATTTGTAAATGTAGTATTAGAATTAATATGAATTCAACCAGCATTCTTGCTAATTTTGGCTTCTGGCTCCTGGCCAGCAAGTTCCTAGAGACATTATTCTCTTCTGTAGTGAATCCAGAGGCATTTACAACAGCAGCTTCCCAATCCCTCTTAGACCTGGGCATTGCCAGGTCTGCCAATATTATAAACACTTATTGCATAGAATACCTAGGAGCAGTTCTTCCCACACTAAATGCTGATATTGAAAGTTTTTCTTTTATTGAATAAACAAAAGAACTAACAGATTTAATAGGATTTTATCTGAAATTCTCAGACTCTCAATTAAGAGATGCCCCATTCACCTCAGTTGGGAAATCAGCTTGACATATTCTTACATGTCTTGATGAACTCATTCATTTCAGTATAATTTACGTATTTTATGAACTGATACTGAGAGGACAACTAATCAATTTGTCAGAGTCAAGAGAACTAAGGCAAGTCTCTTTGAATAAAAGAGCTCAAATCAATCAAAGCAAGTCTGGTAGACATGAAATATATCTACATGAAACTAAATTAGGTCATCACTCAGTGAATCCATAGTATATAAAACTTTTTTTTCAAGTACAGATTGGCTGAAAATAGAATATATACTTAAAATCTGTAGGTCAAATTTTTTAAACTCAAGCAAAACAAATATTAACAATCTTTTAAAAGTAGTTGTCTTTTAAATGAGTTAGGGAACAAACAAAACAATTATGGAAATAAATAAATAAATGGAATTATGAGCCATTGTAGTAACTATATCACAAATAATTTTCTTTTAAAAATGTAACTTTCTATTTTCAATCCTATTAATTTCAACCATATATACTTATCTTCTTTTTACCAAATGAAGCAGACACACACAAAGGACATAAATCCCAAATATTAGGTCCCTAAATCTTTCTCATGAAAAATAATTATTTCTCCATGAATCCTATGAGAACATATCTGTTTCATATAACTATTTGTACTTTTCAATAAAATGACACTAAGTTTAAGCAAAGTACAGAAAAATAATGTTCAAGAATTAAATGCATTCATCTCTTTGTGAAAAAGTAAAATATTAACTTCTGTTTCATTAGCCATGATGTTCATAATATGGACACTTTAAATACACATTTGTTCAGACTGTTTAACTTAAAACACAAGGGGACACATAATTAACATCTAGGCCCCAGCAATACATGAGGGACATCTGAGCCTGGCACATGTATCTCAAAGTACATTTGTGTTTTCTTAAGTTTTCTCACATTCTATTATATTGATAACTTTAGCCTTGCAACTAAAATACTTTGAGAAAAGAAAACGACTATGCAGAGAATAAAACTATTCTGCTTTAAGCAGATTTGTATTTGAGACTGCTTTTGATTGAAGCAGAACAAACTGATTATACATTTGCCATGAAATGCTATAGGCCAAAGCAGGAATCAATGAAAGACAAGTACCTGTGTCTTACCAATACTGATATAGTAGCAGAGATGACCATGATAAATTACACAGTCCATCTAAAAACATTATATTATTCCTACATTCATGACAAAAATTGAGAAGAGCAAACTAAATGTAACCTAACCTGTAATATCACTGCATTACATCATTATAGAGCATCACGGCTTATCTGAAAAAGATCAAACGCATTATCTTTCATAATATAATAACATTGTATACTTGGAAGAAATCAAGTTTTCTATTTTTGACATGAGAAGGAAACAGAAACTAAGGAAAGCTAAATGAGATAAAAAGAGCTCTTCTTCGTGTTTTTAAAATATATATCATTTCAAACAAAATTAGCAATTACTGTTTTGACTACAGTAGAACCTAAAACAAGAATGGCTTTGGAAATATTTCTTTAACCAATCTCTGAATAAAGTCCATCAATACTGTCCCCGTACCATATTCACCCAATATTCAAGCAATCAAAAGTTCACACAATATTCAAACAATCAAAGTAAAATCAGTGTGCTTTCTATACCAGTGAGAAGTCTAGACATGACTCCTAACCAATTTCATATCATTTCAAAACACTGCCAACTGTTAAGTACTACCTGTGTTTGAACTGAGTAAAATTAAAAACTTAATAACTGCATTTCAGAGCTCAAAGGTACATATGGCTAAACTATATCACTAAACTACATTGGGTTGCACATCAATGCTGAAAGTGCTATTGGACATAAATAATCTAGAGCTTGAAATAGAAATATAGAGAGCTAATACAAGGGTTTGATATCCTTTCATTTGATAAAATAAAAATTATGATAATTTGATAATTTACATCTCCATTATAAGTAGAGTCATGTTCTTGTTCCTAACATTGACTGTGAATATTCTTTCTTGTTTTTGAAATATTTTAGTTGAGAATGTACCAATTTCGTTTGCCAGTGCAAAACTTTTGTTTCCAACAAAGGACAACATATTGGTGGGGAGCAATGTAACTCAACATGACTCATTGTTTTTATTTTTAAAATCAAGTTCATTAAAATAAACTGAACACAGTTTATTTTAATATCTTGTTTTAATTGGTATCTTGGCTAAAATATATACCTCACTTGGTTGTGCTAACAATTTATGAGCAGACTATGTTGTATTTTTTAAATATCAATTAAGAGTAAATTCCATATTTATTACTTTCCCAGATACCTTTTCTTTCCTTTCATTATTGCAATGGACTAGGATGCTGATGAATAAGAGGAGAATAAGAGGAGAATTATTTTCTCATTTAAAGTCAATAGTGCATTGTTATGTATGGTGTTAATATAAGCTTTTAGTAGCAGTGCTCTTCAATGGAAGGAAATTTACTTATTCTTTTCACTACACACTTCCCTAATTAATGGATACTGACAATGCTTTCTCAGTACATGCTTTCCCAGTACTTACTGAGATAATACAATTCTTCCATTATATTCATTTACTAACATTGAGTCAAGCACTCCTGGAATAATGCAAATGCGCACGCATGCGCGCGCACACACACCCCCCCACACACACATATAAAGATATATGTGTGACTATATACTATGAATATTTCAGATATCCTGTGATATTTTCTCCCAGTATGGTTTGTGGCTTTTGTTTTGTTGATTTGTTTTCCATTTCCCAATGATACTTTGCATAGAGCAGAAATTTTAAACTTTGTTGAACTGTAATTTATAACTATTTTAATTTATGATTCATTTTTTGTCCTAAAAAGTCTTTGCTTATCCAAATGTGAACATTTTGTTTTCATTTAGAATTAAATATTAAAACTTGTTTGATTTTCTCCCTTGTATGAGCTTGATGGTTTATATATTCATTACACTTCTTTTTGTGAGATTACTATGTGCATCCCTGACTTATTAACATGTAAACTTTTATAACTTCCTATACCTTAAAACCAAGGAATCTAAAACACATTAACTCAATATACACCTTCCTAAATGATGAAGTATTATTGATCTAATTTTAATTGTATACATAATTTAAATACAGCAAAACATTGTCATTAGAAATAAATATCAATGTTCAGATATCAATATTTCCTAAATTTTTACCCATATATTGAACTTCCTTGCTACATTTTCATCCTTTCTGTTTGACAAAAACCCCTTTAATATTCTTTAGTGCAGTTCTGCTGAAATTAAATTCATCAGTTTTTGTTGTCTAGAAATATCTTTATTTCACACCTTTACTTTTTAAAAATATTTTCTCCAGGTATGGATCTAGGTTGGCAATTATTTTCTTTGAACATTTTGAAGATCTCTAATTCTTCCACTTTCCATTTTGATCTCTTAGGTAATTTTGTTTTGTTTTATTTTTCAAAGTATAGCTGCATTTGAGATTTTTCACTTCTCTTTATAATAAAATAACCATTCAATTATCTGAAAATTGTCCTAAGGGCACAGAATAAACTGAAATATTTATTAAAGAAAATCTATTAAATCTTGGTGAGAATAATGACAGTCTATGTCATGTGAGCCACAACAACCTATTTCCCATCCTAGGCATATATAACCAAGAAGACATGGTTTTCACCTCAGATCCTCTGTAGGGGATAGAAATTCACCCTCAGAGGGGCAGGGCCCTAGCTCTGTGATGCAAGACTCTATTCCAAGTAGACACTGTGAAAGGACTAGAATTTTCTTTTCCCAACCAGCCCTCATTTGTAGGGCAGAAGACATAGCAGGCAAAGAATCATGGACAAAAATGCCCATGCCCTAAATCACTCATAAAGTAGAATGTTCTACAACAGAAGGGACAAGTAGAGATGACCAGGAGCTACCATCCCTATCCAGCTTCGCACTTGCATAACAAGGACATCACCCTAAAGAGAAACAGGATGCAATTCTAACCAGTAGCACCAGTGCAAAGTACAAATAGTTCTTCTGAGAGGAAGGAACAAAAAGATCAATAGCTCAGGTCTCGAGCTATAGCTCAGTGGTAGAGCACTTGCCTCACATGTGCCAGGCCCTGGGTTTAATCCCCATACTAGAAAAAAGAGAAAAGGAAAAAAAAAAAAAAGATAGTTCTGCCTAAGGGACTGACTTTACTTGAAAGTGAACATGAAAAAAATATTTACAACTACAGACATTGTCAAAAACAATTGAGGCTGGGCGCAGTGGCACAAGCCTGTAACCCCAGCACTTTGGGAGGCTGAGACAGGAGAATCACAAGTTCAAAGCCAGCCCCAGCAATGGCGAGGCACTAAGCAACTCAGTGAGACCCTGTCTCTACATAAAACACAAAATAGGGCTGGGGATGTGGCTCAGTGGTTGAGTGCCCCTGAGTTCAATCTCCAGTACCCAAAAAAAACAAACAATTGAGATCTTGAGAGTGAGCATTTAAGAGGCTCATAATTTCATAATACTAGTAACAACAAGTGAAATTTCATATCAACTAAATGTTCAATCAGCAAAATCAAGGGAAAGAGACAACTTAGAGCTTTCTTGAGGAATGCCCTCAAAGATAGGAAGCACCCTACCACTGCAAAGACGCACAACTTTAAGCAAGACTGTATAGCAATTTATACCCCAGGCATTATCAAAAGCAAAACAAAAAAGAATCAGATAACAATTAATGGAAGTCAAAAGCAGGGTGAGACATCAACAGTCCGACCAGCCATAAGATGAATGGGTACTTCAGGGAACTAGCCAGTCAAAAAGATCCCAGCTACAGTTTTAGTCATCCTAGCTAGCCACAGAGACTAGGAGAAATGACACCAGAAGCTGTATACTACAGAGGAAATACACTTATATGAACGACTTCATCCAATTCTCTAAATAAATAAAAAATTAAAAGGTGGGGAGTGAATCAATCAGTATTAAAAGCTATACAAATCATTATCTAAAATACAAAATTTCAAAAAAAAATTCAAGACATTCAAAAAAATAATAAAGTGTGACATATAAAAGAAAAAAAGCAACAAAGATAGTCTTTGAGAAGGCACAGATGTTGAACTTAACATCCAGGTATTCAAACAAGTTACTACAATTATGTTCAAAGAACTAAGATAAACACATTTTTGAAAAATGAAAGTAATGATGATGATGCCTCAACAAATAAGAGATAGCAAGAAAAAAATACTATTTTTAATAGAAAGTCTGGAATTGGGGAGTATAGGAACTAAAAAAGAAAATTCATGTGAAAGCCTGAATAGTAAATTTAAGTTGGCAGAAGAATCTGCAAACTTGAAGAAGGTTCAATGAAGATTACACCATCTGAAGAAAAAGAAAAAAGAATGAATAAAAATGAACATAGCCTCAGAGAGGTGTGGAATGACAACATACAAGGAGAGAAAAGAGCAGAAAAACATCAGAAAAAGTAATAGCTTAAAATAACTTCCAAATTTGAAGTAAACCTTTAATCTATATATCCAAGAGGTTCAATGAACAAGTTGGATAAATAAAAAGAGATCCACATCCAAACATGTCATAGTCAAAATGTTGAAAGACAACAAGAAAATCTTAAAAGCAGGATGAGAAAAGTGACTCATTACATATGAGGGAAACTAATAAGATTAACATCTGATTTCTTAAAAGTTTCATATCTAGCAAAACTGCTTTTAAAAATAAAAGCATGCCCACAAAAACTGAGAATGTGCTTCTAGCAGACCAGCCTTTCCAGAAATATAAAAAGTTTTTCATGCTGAAAACAATTGATATCTAATACTATTTCAAATCCACATGAAGAAAACATTACAAGTAGAGCTCTATAACTCCACTATCCCAACCACAGATAACTAATCAATAAATTAATAAGTAAATTCAATCCAGCCATCTTGAGGTAGCACAAATATAATAGTCTCAATTAGGATATAAAGTAAAGTGAGGTATTATGTATGAAATTTGTTTTCTCCATGAAATCAAATAGGGCAGGTGTCGAGATAGTTTTCTTCCTCTCTTAAGTTAAATACCACCTGAGTATGTCTCAATTTCTTACAATCTAGAAAAAACAAATATTATGAAGAATATTACATAACAACAGAAAAAATAGCCACTCAAAATTACAAAACCACTGTTTCATAGTTTTAATTAGAAAAAGATACTTCTACTATATTATTTTCTGATAGACTCTTGCTTTTAAATATACTGTTCTATTCTTAGACGATAGGAACCAGAAAAGTCCCAGGCTAACTTCCTGAAGTTCAGATCTCTAGACCCTTACTCTCCATTCCCTATTTCAAGTCTCATAAATTCTTCCTATCTTAGTCAGTTCAGGCTGTTATAACAAAGTACTATAAACCAACCAGATTTTAAAGAACAGAAATTTATTTCTCACAATTCTAAAAACTGGAAATCAAAGAACAGGATGCTATTATGGTGGAAATCTGGTCAGGGCTCTCTTCTGGGTTTCAGACAGCCAACTTCTCTTTATATCTCTACACAGAAAAGAAAGAAAGCTAGATCCCTGGCCTCATCTGTAAAGGGCACTAATTCCACTCACAAAGACTCTATCCTCATGACATAATTACCTCCCAAAGGCTCAATTTCCAAATACCATCACATCTGGAATTAGATCTCAATATATGAAATTTGAGAGAAGTACAAATATTTAGCCTATATATTTTCCACCATGCTGAAGCACCCTGATTTTCTTAGTCAACTAATACTTACATGCTAAAAGTGAGTTCAATGATTAGCATTTCATTAGAGCAAGAATTGTGTTGATTTCTGTAACCCACAATATAGAACTAGAACAAAGGCACAAGAGCCCTAAATCAAAATTTATTGAATATGAGTAGTTTTCCTCATCACCAGTTATAAGATAGAAAAAACAGAACATAAAACATGAAACCAAACCACATATTAAATTATATAACTCAAGCATACACATGGATAGAGACCTCATAAAATTATAAAGGAATATGTCTACTCTTGTTAAACCCTACCTACCTATTAAGTTCTTAAGTCACCATATATTTCAATTGTAAGAGTTCTACCTAATTCTTTTTATAATTTGTTTTCTACTAGAACTAAATACTATATGATCTAATTTCTTGCTATAATAATAACCATTATTTTGAAGTTGATTCGTAATAATGCCAATATCTGAGAAGTCTATATGTCTATTCTATTTCCTAATTTTCCTTGTGTTCTTTGGTAGTATGGTTTTGCTTCCTGAGGTGCCTGTTAAGTTTTGATTGAATGTTAGGCACTGTATGACAAACCGTAGAAATAATACAAGATTCTGGATGATGATATATTCCACTCCCAAAAGATTTACTTTTGTTTTGATGAGCAGTTAAAATAGGAACAGACAGTATCAAAATAGGTTCGAAACTATGCTACAAGGCTAGTCTTAGTGCTAAGTGTATTTTCAGTTCACCCAGAATCCTAGGGTTTAGACCTCTGGGTAATCCATCTTAAAAGTCTGGAATGTTTATTAGGGTTCTTCCTCTTCTGAGAGCCTATAAGAACGCCATAGGCTCTCCATACTTTGTGAATTACAACACATTTCATGGGAAAAGAACTGCCAAAAGTCAGGAACAACACTCTGCACTTACTTTCTCAACAAAACACTTGAACCTTCCTGCCCTTGCTGCCTAGATAGGTCTAAGATGCCTTTAAGCATTTTTTTAAAATGTCTTATCCACATTTTCTAATTTTTCTCAGAATAAGGCTTGTTCTGCACTAAATTAAAGATAGAAATTATGCTGGTTTTTAACCCAGATTTGACAAAAGATTGCCTAATGCTAACATCTTTTCATTAGAGGTTCTCCAAAAATAAGATATAGTACATATGATACAAACACATTCTTCACCTAGTGAAGTATTAGGAATTCAATAAACTTAATGCATTTGAAAAAAATCCTTCTAACACTGACCTTTGTGTGAGCTGTGTGTTAATAAAAACTAAAAGAATTTTTCTTGGTGCATTTGAATAATTTTGCTTTATTTTTTAAGGAAACAATTTGTACTATTTGAACATTTTGAAGAACATAATGAGTTTACTGACTATTGTTATTGTTTAAGTCTGAGTACAATCTCATTTCTTTTTATGCCCTTGTAGAAAGCTGCCTGAAAAAAAAATCTAAAAAACAATTTAATGTGATACTTAAAATGATATACTATCAAATTAAAACCACTCTAAGATAAGGTAACTATAAAGACTACAGGAGTAATGTATGAAGTTAAAATTTGCATATTATAAAAATCTACTAACCCTCTTTTAATGGTATTTGTTGTAGTCAAGAAATGAATATCAATTACTTAGGTACTGCTAGAACATTATCTCATTTGTTTCATATCACCCAATCCCATAGCTAGTCCTTCAATAATTATTTCTAAAGCTACATCTTATCTTTAAACATTAAATCAATCTATAGCTAATATAAAGTTATCAACATTTCATATTTTTTGAAGAACCTAAGTTGTTTCTGTTGTTCTCTCACAAGCACAAATATCTCACAAATACATAAAAGATAAGAATCACAGGCACAACTCTTTAATTTATATGTAGAAAACATAAGAAATTATCATTATTTCAGAAAATATATTTTTATTTCTAATTTGTCTTTACTGGCCACAAATGATAAAGTTTAATAAATATTGATACCTTAAAGAAAAATTAATATATAATTAAGATCAATCGAGACACACTAGTTACTGGATAATTTATTAAGTGCTATTACAAAGACAAAACATTGGATGTTCATGATTTAGTGTAAAAAAACTCTACGTTCATTAAAAAAATTAATATATTCAGTTCACTTCTACTCTCTCACCTCATGGAAATAGTCACACAACTAACAGACTTACAGAATAGAGAAAAACTACCTTTGAGACTGCTACTTAAACTCCTATTTTTTTACGTACATGAAGAATGTAGGAATTAAACTAAATCTTTCAGGAAGTATAAAGTTTTATGTATTTGAGGGGTTTTAACTTCTAGGCCATGTCTGCCAAAAGTCACTGTTTATAAAAACTCAAGAATATAGAACATTTACAGACTTATGTAAGTAAAATTTTCCCCAGTGTCTGACTAAATTTGGTTAATAACAAAGGCAGACCTCATCTCCACGATGGTTGATAAATTTAGCCTCTATTGAGAAAGTTTTGCTGACAATATCTGTTTTCTTTATAATCTATCCTGAATATTAAAAATTCTTTAAAATTCAGGTAATACCTTATTTTACAACATGCACTTAGATAAATAAGAAATTATTACAATTTTTAAATGAAGTAGAATAAGAAATTACAGCCAGAGTATAACCAAGGTCTCCAAAACCTTAAGTCTCAAAGAATCTTGCCACTAAAAGTAGCATTTAAGCAGGCATTATTCCACACATACACACATACAAACACACACACGCACGCATGCACATACACACAAAAGTCAGACTTACAGAGGAAATGCAATAATCAAAAAAATTGATGTTAAAAGTATGCCAAATGAAACAATCTTCCTTTTTTTGTACTGTACAAAGAAAAGGTATTGATTATCATTTCTTTTTTCCACTATCCTCTCTTTTTAAAAATAATTTCTAGCATTACAGTTCCAGGTTTCTGCTCATAAATAATCATGTCAGTTGTCACTCAATTATCACTTTCAACATTTAATCTAAATTATGTTCAGCATCTTGTTTTTTTCTTTCTTTCTTTGAAGTTCTTAGTTAAATTTAAAAGTCAAATTTTTTTCAAGAGTTAAGTTGATAGAAGATGGAGGCAGAGATTAAATCAGGAAGAATCATTGATCAAGGATGCTTGGAATTCTTATGAATACAAATAGCCTATCAAGGTTAATGAGGTTCAACATGAGTTTAGAAGATGGAAAAAAATGCACTTAGTATTTTCTACACATATACAGATTTAAGGTCTTAGATACAATTTGAAAGGTAAATTATGCAAACCCAAACGTAGTCTCCTTCCATTTGGATTTTCTAAGAGCTACTCCCATTGTTTTTCCTCAGTATAAAACAAAGGCCTTATATATATATTCTGGATCAACAGAAACTAAAGCAATTAGTGAGACTGAGTGAAGGTCCTCTTAAAAGACTGACAACTCTTCCAGAAATGCATGTGATTTTAAGAAATGACTGAATAACAAATGTTAGCATTAAAAAAATGTCTTAAATGTGTCTGTAATATCTCAGTCAACAAACATAAATTGGGCACATAATATGGGGTAAGACATTGTGTTGAAATCCAGAGGTACACAGGCATTACACTCCATTCTTGACTCATACCCATTCATGAGCTAAAAAGGGAGAGAACCCTTTAATTCATAAGTAGCTTCCAGAATGTCACAAGTTTGAATTATAACATCAATGCAGACCGGTAAATGACCTGGAACAAAATCTGTATACAGTAACAAATTAAGAAAGAAAAAAGAAAAAAGACAACAAACCTAAAGAAACCAAACAGTAAATGTAAGGTTAAATATCAGAGTGTTGGAGAGGAAGCAGAGATTTTAAGAATGAAAAGAAATTTCAATTCCATATATTTCAAGAATATAAACAGAAAAATCTAGCTGAAGTAAATAGGATCCCTGGTTATAGGGAGTCTATTAAAGGGAGGTGAAGGACAGGGTGGGTGGGAACCTTATTACAGCCATGAACAAGTAGTACTTCAACATCATCATTCTTGGACTCATGTTCACCTACCAATTTTTTGGTTTCAAATGCCAACACCTACATTTAATAAATTGGAAAATCAGTGGCTTGCTCAATAGAATTTTTTTTAATTAAAAAAAAAAAAAAACCTATATGGGGCTATGTCTAGCCCCATACAGGTTTTTTAAAAAATTAAAATTCTTACTGTTTAAATTCTAATAGGTTAGAATTTCCACACACAAAAAATAAGACATTACAGAAACAGTGAACAACTGAACAAAGAAAAGAAGATGGAAATGAGTGGAAAAGATGAAAATAAATTACTGAACAAGACTATATATGAGCCAGGCATGGTGGCGCAAGCTTGTAATCCAAGCACTAAGGAGGCTGAGACAGGAGGATCACGAGTTCAAACCCAGCCTCAGCAATGGCGAGATGCTAAGCAACTCAGTGAGACCCTGTCTCTACATAAAACACAAAATAGGGCTGGGGATGTGGCTCAGTGGTCAAGTGCGCCTGGGTTCAATCTCCAGTACCAAAAAAAAAAGACTATATATGAGGTTCTGTAGGAGAGTTGTCAGAACGTCAAAATAAAGACATTTATGATTGAACAAATCACAAGAATAGTACAAACATTCTTGAGTCTGACAAATACTTTTTGTGTATCTTTACTAAACATATTTGGTCTCATAAAAACAACTAAAGGAGACAAACTTTTGTATTTTATAGAATATCTAGACCAATATATAACAATAGCCCCTTACACATTTTTTTAAAATGGGATGCTGGGCATGTAGTGCAGTTCATAAAACACTTGCTTAGTATGCACATGGCCCTGAGTTTGATCCCCAGTGAAGCCAAAATTAGACAGACAGTCAGTATAGATAGATAAATAGAGTCAGAGCAGATCAAGGAGGTCAATGTAGGTCTAGGATGTGGGAGAAGTATTGAAATGCTAATGCCTTCAGAGCCCTTCCTCCACCCTTATCTGGATAACCTGCCCCTGCTCCAACCTGTTGCTAAGGTAACCTGTCCCAGGGATTATAATTGTTAGTTATTCCCCCTTCCTGCCCAAATCACTCCACCTCAGCCCTTCCCCCTGTCCATCTGCATTTCACCATTTTGGCCATCCCACCCAGCATCCTGGGCCTAGTCACTTAGGCTGAAAGGAGAGAGACAAGAGGAAGAGAGCAGGAGAACAAAGGAAGCCTAGGCCATATAAAAATGCAATACACCTGTACTTCTTGGGATATCAGGATACTAGCTACGCCCCCCTTCTCCCTCCCAGGAGAAGTCTATGTTACCCCCTTTTAAATAAACCCTGCTTTATATGCTTGCCTTGGTGTGCTTCTCTAACGTTCAAACTTCAACATGTGAAGAAGCAGAACTCATCACCAGTAACTGGCAGTATCAGACCAGTACCAAACACACACACACACACACACACACACACACAAGCGGAACCTAAATGGCATTCAATTAAATTTCAAAAAGATATTCTCAACTGTTGGAGGTCACAACTGAGTGATCTCCAACCTATATCTCTCACAAAGTTCGCAATAGATATCATGTTGATAATACTTTGAGAAGAAAATACTCAAACAGCTTTCATGAGTCATAAAAAATAAACAAGGCATAATCATAAATCTAAAACAACTAATATAAATTTAATTAATTGTTTTACTGTTATAAGAAATCTAAAAAATAAAACTGGGTATTTCTTCCAGGAATGAACACCATCTTATTGTGATATCATTTTTCCAATGGCAACTGGGGGAAAATAAAAAAACTTTCACTTTCCAAAAAGAATCTGACCTTAGAAGCAAGGCAATCTCAAAGAACTTGCAGCATCAATTTTAAAATATCAACAGCAAGAGAGGAAATCAGCTAAGTTTTCATTTATTGCTATGGTGCCAGCACCTAGGACAGTGCCTGGCACGTAACAGCCAATAATGCTGGATGTATAAGTAAAAACTTCTTATAAACTGCTTTTCAAATCCAAGGCCTGTACTACAATCCAAACTAATTCAAGAGAACTCCAACTCTTTCTCTAATCTGTGTGAAAATGACTATTAAGGACTATCAAATTAGGACAAAGGAAATGTAGACTCCTTGAATGAGATCATTGTTAGGCTTCTATGACATTTTTTTTTTCTTTTAGTACTAGGGATTGAATCCAGGGGCACTTAACCACTAAGCCACATCCCCAGCTCTTTTTATATTTTTATTACAAGATAAGTTGCTGGATAAGTTGCTTAGGTCCTTGCTAAGTTGCTGAGACTGGCTTTGAACTCATGATCTCCCTGCCTCAGCTTCCCAAGCCAGTAGGTTTACATCTATGCAACACCATTCTTGACTAAATAATTTTTAATATCCATATATTTCAGTTCCTTCATTCTGATTTATACCATGAATGGTAAATGAGAAGAAACCATGGGAAGAAAGGGAAAAAAGGAGCGAACAAAAGAGGAAGGACTAACATGGGCTTAACAACAGTTAGCAAAGGGACTCTTCTACCTTTGGTATTTATTAGCACAGTTTTTTTTAAATACTTTACATCAGCAAAATAATCATATTTTAGTACTTTTATCAGCAGGCTTAGAGGCCAAAATAATACTTATGAAGCAAACTTCTTACAGTTACCATTGCTCTAAGAGTATTTCTCATAATTATTTATCAAACATGTGGAGAGCTGTGTTGAGTAAGTCAATATTTCCTTATCTTCACAATCTGAATCTTGAAACAAATGCAAAAGGCATTTTCTACTGATGTACTAACCAGATGAAAAAGAAACAGACTGGAGGAACATTAAATATTTCCTCTGGGTTATATAAAGTTAAATGCTCTTGACACCAGTTTTCTACCTTTCATTATAATTTTGAAAGTACTTCACATGAATCAGCTATTACATTTAGAATACAATTGCACTAATAAAAACAAATACAGAAGAGGATTGATACATATCTCTTTCCAAATGTGTCATCCATGTTTCATCTAATTTACGTAATTATAACTGGAATTTATCCATTTTCTTTATAAATTCCTTTCCTTTGATTTTTAATATATTCTGCTAATTACCTCATCTATGCTAGATAAAAGGGAAACAAGAAACACAGCTGCCTAGCTACAGTTTATTCATGGCTCCCACGTCATTCTACACTACTCTAATTGATGGAGGCAACACAACTCTATCTCATGTAGAACAACTAGAGATTTGAAAATATTTATGGCTCCAAAAAAAAAATCTGTAACTCCTTTTTGCTATGCCTTCTGCCAATTTCAGCCCAAAAATAAATGATAATTCACTGTTGTCTCAGAGAAAAAAATCCCTTCCATCTATAGGAAGGGCTTGACTGGTAGAAAAACAAAATAGTTTGAAGTTTAATAGCAAAAGATTTAACTATGAAATAATGAAAGGAAAAAAAAATTCCACTTGCTGATTTTGGAATATCAAATGAAACAAAAATGAATCCATAGGAATTTCTATATGCAAGTTACTTCATCAGTAACATAATTTTACATTATCTATCCTCAAACAAGAGTTCACAAAATAATGTCTTTATATGAAAATTGTATTAAGCAGTTCTACTAATGTCTTTTAAATGCAGCTTAAAATTAGCAAAGTCACCTCTATTTGTGCTGCCAAATTTGCTTTCTCCTTGTCTTTTCGCTCCATGCACCGCTTCACTTCCTCTAACTCAGAAGCCATCGTGTTGAAGTTCAGCTGCATTCTCAAATCTGACATCTGCTTCTCCAGATCATGTTTTTCTGGCTCTACTCCTTAAGAGAGAAAATGTAAAGCTCAGTGGTTGTTATATACATATTCACAGGAGAATGCACTCTTAATGGTACTAAACCCTGATGTGTTTCTATTCCATCTAGTATAATCCACTTATAACACTCACTCAACAGATCTTTCAGGCTTTATCAATCTATTGTTTCAAGTCTCAAAAGTTTTCAAAGATATAACCATTGCTACATCATCCAATATTTTACTTTAGTACTAAATTGAAAATGTTACCTGATGTCTAGCATGATTTATTTTAGAAAATCCTAAACATGCTTTTCTCTAATTTTCTCCACATTCCCATATTATCTTCAAATTTTTAAACAAAAATACTAAAGCAATTTTCAACTAAGCTACTATATATAACTGAAGTTACTGAAGCTTATACAACAAAATGCTTTTCTTACAACATAAACAGTAGATGATACTGCTAAATCTCTAACAGTGTAGGACTACCCATTTACTAATTCTTACTGGTTCTAAGATAGACTAGGACGTGAAATTATAACATCAAACACTGTGAACTAACTTAACATTTAATTCAATATGAAATACTTGATCTATGATGCACAGGGCACTAGAATATCATGATGTTCTAACACAAAGATGAGTACAAAACAAGCTCATCCCCAGTGAGATTACATTCCAAGAACAGGACATAAATTATCACTTTACTCTAAAATGGCAGCAATTGGAATATGCACTATCAATTCAAACCTACTGTTTTTCTATTATTTTTTTCCAGAAAAGAAAGGAATAAAAGGAGAAAATATTCCCAAGTTTGTACATCACTCATAAAATACATCCAAGCTTCAGAAGTTCAAAACTGTACACATGAAGGAATGGAAGATAGGAAACTTTTCAACAGCATGAGGACAAACCCATGAATGAGCATTACTGACAAACAGTTCAAAGGAGAATGAATAATTCTTATGTTGGCAAGAAATTAAGGTAGGAAGAATCGGGAACTGTGATAATTTAGAAATCAATACAAAATTCCACTAAGCAATGGAGATGGACTTGGGGTGTTATTTTAGGAAAAGGAAAGCATACAGTGCATGAGTTCAAAAGTAGATTTAATACTCACTTAATAGTTTGGTATGGTTAAAACATATGGGGGAGGAAGAGGCAGAGGCAGCAGGGAGATTATGCATTGCTTAGAAATGGAGAATTATCCTACAGGTAGGGTTATCAAACATTATTCTAAAATTAGCAAACATTTCCTGAAGAGAGTAAGATAATAAGTATCTTAACCATATGCTCTCTGTAACAACTCCTTAATTCAGCCATAGTATTGCGAAAGTAGCCAAGACAGTGTGTAAATGAATGGGAGTAGCTTTATTCCAATAAAGTTTATTTACAAAAGCAGGTAGCAGTCTGAATTTGGTCCATGGTCCCTACTTCACCTACTCCTACTAGGTCTCCAACCTAAAATTGTATAGATACACTTTCTACATGTAAATGTAATTGCTCATTTTATAAATATATGTATTCACTCATTTTATTAATAATTTTATATATGTCTCAGTAGCATATATATATTGATACACAACATTAAAATGGATGTATACTAATGAGTATTATATAAAATGTGTAGGCACAAGTATACACACATATATAAACCTCCATAATGTACACCTTATGAAATGTATATATTTGGTGTGGGGACATATTATATATGCTTCATAATATATACACATAAAAATGTTAGTATGAATAAATATACCCACATACCATAATAATGAAAGATTTAGCAAAATTAAAATATTTAAAATGTAGAGCATGAAATATAAATACTATTACAAACATTTTCCTTTCACATTCAGGGGATTATCTCATGTTGCATTCTGGAGAGAACCAACATGGGTTAATGTAGGATAGCAGCTAAAATCTCAAGTTTAGGGAAGAAAAGATTTGGGTCCCTGCTATATTTGGATGCCCCCTCCAAAACAACTCATGTTGATTTGCCATCAAAACAGCATTAAAATGTTGGATCTTTAAGAGGTGATTAGGTCATGATGGCTCCAATCTCATGGATGGGTTAATGCCATTATTGTAGGAGCAGGTTCATTATCATGAAAGTGGCTTTATTATGTAAGCTATCCCATCAGCTCTTTCACACTTTGATTCTTTCACACACACAATTGTGTTTCTGTCTCTTACAAGTTGTTTTGTTCCTGCCGCCTTTGCTCTTTGGAGAAAATAACAGGAAAAAATAATATCATGGAAACTTTTCTTGAACTCAAGTGAGGAGACCACTAGTAACCAAACAAAGTCAGTTTCAGAAGCAAAGGCAGAGCCAATTTTGCAGCAAACAAAGGAACAAACAGAAGCCACAACGTGACAGTATTTCTTCCATAGAACTGCCTTTTACCAATGCAAGTAAGTATTCAATAAAGTTGAAAAATTCTACAATTGCCCATTACTACTGATAAAAAGAACTTACAGATTTTTCTAAAATCTTGATAAGTAATTAAGTGACATTTTTATATTTCTCAAAGATGCATACCAAGCCACACATGGTGGCACACACCTATGATCCCAGAAAATCGGGAGGCTGAGACAGGAAGAATGAAAATTTGAGGACATTCCTAAATAACTTAGTGAGACACTTTCTCAAAATAAAATTTTAAAAAAGGGCTGGTGATGTAGCTGAAAGATAAAGCACCCCTGCATTCTATTTCTAGTACAAAAAAAAGAGAGGGGGAGCTGGGGATATAGCTCAGTTGGTAGAGTGCTTGCCTCACATGCACAAGGCCCTGGGTTCAATTCCCAGCACCACAAAAAAAAAAAAAAAGACATACACTAAAAACAACTAGATTTTATGAGGTGTCAAAACATATCAAATTTGCCACACTCTTTTCCCCAAAATGAGTTCTTATGTGTATCTTTATGAAAATTTGAGTAATAACTAATAGCTAAGGATTTTACATTAAAAATTTGATGTCAAATGATATTTATAATATCCTAAGAAACAAATGAACAGCAGCATACAAATATATTAACATAGCTTTGTCCAAATTTGTTATCCATTGAAGATTTTCTAGCAATGTGTAGATTCTAGTTTGGGCAATGTACTGAGTTATATTTGGGAAACCTAAGGACATATTTACCTTCTCTGAATTTAATTTTATATCAAATGTTTACAAGAATTTCTCCAGGGGTTGGGGGTGTAGCACAGTGGTAAAGTACATGTTTGCCATGCCCAAGGCCCCTGGGATGGATCTCTAGCACCACAAAACCAAAACAAAGTGTTTGTACAATAATTTGTATATCTGAGCGCGCAGCCTCATTACTGTAATAATTTACAAGCTGAGCAATCTGGACTTGTCTATTAGGGACCACTTTTATTTTTTTAAATCTCAATATCACCATTTTTACTAATCCTGATTGTCAGAGAAAACGTGTGTAGAAGTCCACACTCTAAATTAAGATTTCCACTGAGAAAGTATTCAAATATAACGGTTTTCTAATGCACATAAGAAAAAGTTGGTGATATGGCTCATGATCAATTCTGAAATTTTGTCACTAATATCTAAATAAAAAAATAAGAGGCTAGGGTTATAGCTCAGTGGTGGAGCACTTGCCTAGCACATTTAGGGCACTGAATTCAATCCTCAGAACCACATAAAAGATAGATAGATAGATAGATAGATAGATAGATAGATAGATAGATAGATAGATAGATAAAAGGTGTTATGTGCATCTATAACTAAAAATATTTTTAAAATAAGATAGGATCTTATTTTTAATTAGTCATATATTAAAAATTAGGAGAAGGTAAACTGAAACATACAGGATTATTTATAATTTAAGTGCAAACACAAACATACACACACACACACACACACATTTAGGTGTAGAAATAGAAAAATTGAAAAATTTCCATTACTGCCTTTGCAGGCTCTAAGAGAAAGCTCCATGAGCCAAGCAGGTATGGACATCAAACTAGGTTTAGAAATCGAGCAGAGAAGACATGAAAACCAGATGGTACATATGAGAAACTTGCTGAGAAACATTGTTGTAGATCAAGAGATAGACAGGATGACATAAGCACAACATAAGGACTACAATTGGGAGAACAAGAAACCAACATATCGACAAATCAGAACTATACCTCTCCTAAACCTCCAGTCATCTCCTTGTTCATCCTGATGGTTTGACTGTTGCTTGGAAATCTGAGATACTTGATGTTGTAAACCCTTGCGATCACCTTCTGCTTTGGTAAGTTGTGTACGCAGTTCTTCTACCTAAACTCATTTAGTCAAACATCAAATTTTTATCAGTTTCTAAAAACCAAGAAAAAAGTTGAACTTAAAAATTATTATAAATCATTTCCTGGGGGAAGGGAATCAATTCTGAAGGGGCCAACACAGTTGAAACCAAGTTAGTCTTCCTGCTATAGCAAACACAGCGGAATAGTCTCCAGCTCTATTTTATCATCTTTCCATTCCTTCCACAAAGAATGTATTCTCCTTCTCTGTGTCCACTGTGACAAAGAATCTAGCCACGCTGTGTGTATGTTGAGCACATGTGCCTTCACACTAGAGGGCAGAAGGAGGGAGAATTTGCTGGGAATTGAATCAAGAGCCTTGGTTGTCAAACTCAAATGAAGCCGGGCATGGTGGCACACAACTGTAATCCCAGCAGCTTGGGAGGCTGAGGCAGGAGGATCACAAGTTCAAAGCCAGCCCCAGCAACTTAGAGAGGCCTTAAGCAACTCAGCAAGACTCTATTCTCCAAATAAAATATAAAATAGGGCTGAGGATATGGTTCAGTGGTTAAGCACTCCTATACCAAAAATAATAATAATAAATAAATAAAAATGAGTAAATAAAACTCAAATGAAGTGATCATGATTTAGCATATTTGACATCAAAATAAAGCTTAAAATAAATAAGTAATAGATGCTATTGAATAAACTATATATATAAACTTCTAAAATCAGGAATTGTTTTATTCATTCTTACATTACTAGAGAAAAGACTAGCAAATTGCTTTGCAATTAACAGGCACAGCCCCAATGACCATAAACATGTCAGCAGTGTCAAATAGTTTCAGCTAAAGTCACAGTGACAACCTGAACAAAGAAATCCTTTGCTTCAAAACTGAAATGAGAGATCACAAATCAGAATTCAAAAAAAAATTAGAATTGAATACAAATACAAACTTCTATAAAAGAAATTCTCAATTCTGCCAACATTAACTCAATGTGACCACTAACTCCAGAACAAAGTCAATGAACATTGTAAAGGATTTGTAAAACAGGTGCTATGGTGTATTTTCAGCACCAATTGTCAAAACATAAAACTCCTTTTGAACATCTATGATGCCTGACATCTTTGCCTACAGAGCATATTGTGTAAGTAAGTTCTGTAATGCATACCTCAAGACAGAAGAAGGAACAATTGTATTTTGTATTAAACACAAGCAGAGAGGCAGTGAGAAACCCATACACCCTTATCCAATGTATGTCAGATGGCTATTTAAAGTTACTGGACTTTAAATATCAGAAACACTGAACTCCCATTATAGGCAAAATATTATGCTTAAAATGTGAGCCTTATCTTTGCTTAAAAGAGGCCAAGTAGCATCTTGAAAACATGAATAAAAGACAATGATGGATTCAAAGCAACTTGAACATGCAAAGGTCTGTTTTATATATTTTAACTTCCTCCTTTATTCTCCAGTGCCTCCTTGAATAAAATTTAGCTCCCAGGAAAATTTTATCTTACACATCCAGTCTTACTCTTACACCGCTTGTGCTAAGAGAGATAAGTAGTAAGTTGGATCAGCAATTGGCAAGATACAATGTCACAGTGGGAACTTGGGCTAGTGTTTTGTATAAGCTTTTTCTGAGTCTTTATCTTTTGCTTATATGTGCTAACATACATTCCTTAGGGAGGAAAATTTTCTAGACCTAGTTTTGTTCTTTTTTTTTTTTTCACCAAGACACTTAAAAGAGGAAACTCGATATAAAAGATTGCCATAGTTTGCATAGACTTACCTGATGTAAAAGTGTTTCTCTGCTGCCTTCTGACTGATTCAATAACCTGCGAGACAGCTGCAATTCCTGTTCAAGCTAGAGATTCAACAAGGAATAACAATATGTCCAATGGGGCACAATTTAAAAGGAAAACGGCAGAAAAGTTTTCAGGAGATATTTGCAGCTAATAAGAAAGAATAAATATCTCAAATAAACATGTATCAATACTTAAAATAATACATTAAAATAATAACAAAGTACACCAGACAGGCCACCTAAAGGTCTGAAATCCAGTCATTTCTATCTCAACTGTGACCTGTTTGAGTCTCTTCTCCTTGGGCCTTGATTCATCACTAAAATAAAAATTTTATATTAGACGGTCTCTTGAGATCCCTTCTAGTTCTAAATCATTTTAATCTCAATTGTAAAGCACTTTTTTCTTTAAATTAGAAGATGTAGTGTCAAACGAACTAAATTAGAATAAAAACTGCAGGGACCTAATAATTCAAAGTACATTTCATCAAATGTAATTTCATATCCTCCTAATATTCATAAGATATTCCTAAATTTTTAAAATTTCTACGTTTAGTAAAAAGCTTTTAAAATCTCTTTAACAATATTGCCATTAAATAAATATCTATGGAAAATGTGGTCAGTTAGTTGACTAAATACACTACAAAGTGTGAATATACTTTAATTTCAATTTGAAAAATCAAGTAAGATAGGACAGTTTGTTAAAAATTTAGAGCTTACATATGCTATGCTTGTTTACATTTTGTAAGAAAAGTCGTTTTGTAAAATCAAATTTTTATTAAGATGTTTTTAAACACTTAAATTTGTAATAATTATCCTAAATAATTATTTCATTTGAATGAACCGCTGTCTATATTAGTAGTCCTTTACAACTTGTACATGTGGTAGGAGTACATGTCAAGGAGCTTGAGGGAACTTCATAGTGACAGAAAATTCAGATTGTGGCAGTGATTAGCAGTAACCTATCTACACAGGAGGTAAGAGTGGGTTGAAAACATACACAAAGCACACCAGTGCATGCACATGAAGCTTGCAAAATCTGCATAAACTCTGGATTATACCAATGTCAACTTCCTGGTGTTGCTACTGAATGGTAATTATACAAAACATTATCCATCCGGTACCAAAAAAAAACCATTATCATTGAGGGAAACTGGGTGAAAGGTGCATGGGAGCTTATTACTCTAAAATTATTTCAAAATACATTTTTAATCAAGATATATATTTTTTAACAAATGATGCATGTGGCCCATAAAATAAACTGTCACATTAAAAAATGTAAAGTGTATGTGGTAACAAAATCCACACAAAACATTGTCCAATCTGTTCTCTCATTTCTATGAAGAGAAGGAAGAAATCACACTTTAGTCAAAATGCCTTTGAAATCAAGCTGGGCCATTATTTGTCAGAATCCTTGTATAATATCAGCAGTTCCAACCCCCAAAGTGCAGACTCCAGGACCTGACTGAGGTTTACAGACATAAATTTGTATAAGCTCTGTGGATCATATCAATGTCAATTGCCTGGTTTTGTTACTGAATGGCAATTATACAAAACATTACCAGTGAGGGAAAATAGGTGAAAGGTGCAGAGAAGCTTTGTTTTAAAACAACAAATTTCTGTCACAGGTCCTTAATATCTAATGAGAATAGAGAATGTTTTAAGAACAAAGCTGCTAACTCTACCTACTTGCTATAGTAAAAATGAATACATATAAAATAGCCAGCATTTAAACAACAGGTCCTTCCTAATACTGCAGCAAAGTCAAGTCCTTTAAATGTTCCCTAGGGAGGAAAGGTAAAGTTTAATTTACTTCTCAAAGACAAGAGCAGCCACAGATGACAAGGCAGCAAATGGCCTGTGTATGTTTTCAAGAGCAAGAGCTAAACAGTGGCACGGTCATCAAGCCAAGCAACTTCATATCAAAGCATTGAGCCTTCACTGTGTCCTAATAAATGATCTCAGAGACAGTCTTCTTGTCACTCAACAAACGTAACTTACTCCAAACCACATTATTATTTGAGATAATTTTCAAAATCTTACTTGACTCTTCTCAGTTTCGGTTTGTCTTAGCTTATTTTTCACTTCTCCCTCATTCTCCTCGGCTTTAGCTTCTTGTTTCTTCAATGCCTAGAATGAAAGAAGTAGGGAAAAAAATGTATTATTTCAGAAAATGTATAAAATTGAAAGTCACTATGAGGATTTACTTTAAAAAGGCTGAGGAAGATATTGTTATGAATCACACAAAATCTATAAATGAATTACAAACTGCTCCTTCACTGAAACCCTAAGAACACTTTAATGGAGATCAAATATAAACAACTTTCTGATCTTTCTAATCATTTTCCACTTAGTTTTATCCATTCCCCTGCCATCTTTGGGAACTGTGTTATACATTTAGAGAGCCTAGATAGCTAACAGTTATTTTAGAAGCAAAGTGCACTGCCTTCTGAAATGACAGTATTTAAATATGTGATCTGCTCACATATTTAGACCTACCACCAAAAATGAGCTCAGTGGTTTTTTAAAATTCTTAAAAAATACTATCCATATTATAGAAACATGTTTCTTACAATATCATTACCTATGTGACATTTTATCATAATACATAAATGGCTATTGAAACTATACTTCACATAAAGAAAAGAAATCATTATTTTCTATAATTCCCCCTCTTTAATAAAATGGAATAAAAGAATGTTAAGAAAATACAAATTTCAAGTTAACTACAAAAGTATTTGTTCCAGTTTCTACTTTAAAACAAAATTAAACTTAAAGAAAAAAATTTATACTTTGGCATAGCATTTCATTTCATCTAAATGGTATTCCATTTATTTAGATTTTTTTCAGAAATTTAACAATTGAATTTAGCAAGGTGCATATGTAAAGGCCACACATGGTGATAAAAGACAAACTGCCTCAAGTCTTTTCTAACAAATTCAATAGAAAATAAATTTTAGGCAAATAACAAGAAATATTAAAATCTGCTTTGATGCCCGTACACCGATCATAATCAATTTCATTAATTTACATATTCAACAAATGTCATTTCTAAATCCATTTACTATTAATTAGGGACTACTAATGTATGCATATATACAACAAATATAGACCCCTGCCCATGAGAGGAGCACCCTTTGCCATGGCTCCTACTTCCACTAGTAAAACAGCAATTGAGTAAAAAGGCAGAGAAGCATCATTGAAATAGAAAATAATTTTGATGAGTATAATCTTATAATATTTTTACAGTATTAAATATGCCCAGGCATTTTCATCTTACATATACTCAATGCATACTATAGGGTAGTGGTATAAACTAACAATGCTTATAAAGCACATAGGTCAGTATCTGACATACAACAAATGAAAAATAGTCAAGAACTATCATAAATGAATTATTACATTGATAAAGCTAAAAATCATAATGCCTTGCAGGTAGTTATCAATTGATTGTAATGTTTGATATTTCCTCTTTATCATATAGTAAGTGGAATTTATAATAATACTTAATTCTATATGCATAATATGTTCAATGTTGGCTGGTTGAATATGTTAAGATATAAGAACAAAATCACAGAAACTTAAAAATTACTGCTGGCATCTTTATTCTTTCTATGATTCCTTGGTCTTTTCTACACCAAGTGACCCAGTGTGTGTGTATGTGAGAGACAGAGACAGAAATGTAAAGAAAAGAGCTATAAAGAAGTTTTTGCTGACTTTATCCATTCTATAAATTTTTCAACTATCTTATTCCACGTGATAATCATCCCAACCTGCCCCATTTTTTAATGTTAAACATAATCAGTTATCTTTCTTTCAATACTTTTTCACTAGACTAAAACCAACATGGGCTTTTCTACAAAGGGTTGATTAAGAGAAAGACTTCTTCAAGGACTTAATAAGTTTCATCAAACAATAGTCAGACTCTACTCCCAAGCAGAAGCCATTGCAAAGAAGTATTCAGTGAAGGCTTGTCCAGGTCAAGTGAGGTCATGTTGAGGTCACACACGAAAAGAAGGAACAGACCACTCCGAGTAAGAAGGATGGTTCCAAACAGAAGAGTTCTTCCCTTCCAAAAATGAGTTCAAAACCTAACTCAAAAGATTCTATAAGCTTCAACCAGTAGTTGCTAAAATGAAATAATCCCTCCTATATGATTCTGAGCATGTCTTAAAGTCCCTCTTCTTTCTGGTGTTAGAGAAGCAGGAAGAGTCACCTACTGAGCTTTTAAAACTTGACCTAACCTACCTAAGAATTTAAACTCCCAAAATTTTCCAGTGAAGAAGTTTTTCTAGCTTACTAACTGGAATTAATCCATTTCTGTCCCTTCCCATGATTTCCAAAAATTAAATTTAACAAACGTTAACATTCAACATTGGGGGAAAAAAACAAACAACTGTGTAGTGATGATTTAAAAAAATTATTTTTGTGTTGAAGTTAAATTGGTAATAATGTTTTCCCATTTTAAAAAGTTAACATTTTAGTCTTTTCTTTAGGGGGAAAAAAAAGTCTCCTGAATGTATTTTAAATCCTGTTTTGAAATAATGTACTATTAACATAAAAGTTGTAAAGATTGGTCAGAGTTCCCACATACCCTTCACCAAGCTGTCCCTAAAATTAACATCTGACATAGCCATGGTACATTTACCAAAACTAAAACATTAATATTGTTACAAAACCATTAAGCTAAAAACTATTCAAATGTCATTGGTTTTTACACTAATATCCTTTTAATTCTAATATCTAATCAATGATACTACATTGCATTTGCTTGGATTGTTTCCCTATCTGTGAAAATTTAGTTTTTTCTTGTCTTTTTCTTTTTTTTTTTTTTTTTTTGGTACCGGGGATTGAACTCAGGAGTACTTGACCACTGAGCCACATACCCAGCCCTATTTTGTGTTTTATATAGAGACAGTGTGACTGAGTTGCTTAGCACCTCGCCATTGCTGAGGCTGGCTTTGAACTCGCAATTCTGTCTCAGCCTCCCAGAGTGCTGGGATTACAGGCACATGCCTTCCCTTGTCTTTCTTGATCTCAACATTTTTTAAAAATATTGGTCAGGTATGTTGTAGAATGTCCTCCAATTTGTGGTACAAACACTATGGAAAGCAATATGGAGATTTTTTAGAAAACTTGGAATGCAACTAATATTTGACCCAGTTAACCCACTCCTTGGTTTACAGCCAAAGGACTTAAAATCAGCATACTACAGTGATACAACCACATCAATGTGTATAGCAGCTTTGGAACCAACCTAGGTGCCTTTCAACAGATGAACAAATAAAGAAAATATAATATATAAACACAATGGAATATTATTCAGCCATAAAGAAGAATAAAATTATGGCATTTGCCAGTAAATGAATGGAACTGGAGACTATCATGCTAAATGAAATAAGCCAGTCCCAAAAAATCAAAGACCCAATAATCTCTCTGATATGTGGATGCTAACCCACAACAAGGGAGGGTGAGGAGAGGAAGAGTAGAAGTCCACTGGATTAGACAAAGAGAAATGAAAGGGAAGGCAGGGTGGATGGAAATAGGAAAGACAGTAGAATGAACTGGATACAACTTTTCTACCCTTATGTATGAATACATGAACAGGGTAACTCCACACCATGTACCACCACAAGAATAGGATCTTAATTAGATTTAGTTATACTCCATGTATGTATGTCAAAAAATATATTCTACTGTCATATATATCTAAAAAGAACAATTTCTTTTTAAAAATTTCTTCCAATTTGGGTTTGTTTGATGTCTTCTCATGATTAGACAGAGCACATAATTTTCTTTTGGCAGGGGGGTTACTATAGAATTAAAGTCCTCTTCTCACTGCACTACATTGCAGGGTCAACATGACATGACAGGTGATAGCCTGAGCCCTTGATTATGGTGTCTGCCAAATTTCCTTTTCATGCTGTATTTGTTAGCAGAATCATTAAGCCCAGTTCACACTCTCAAAGTTTGGAGAATTAATCTCCACCTCTCAAAGAGTATCAAAGAAGGTGTTAAAATAGGTTAAAACCATCACAGCAATTAAAAAATATAACAGGTTTCACCCATAAATTATAGCTCAGGGCCAGACTCATAGTTTATGGTAGAAGCTACTTCGTCCTTTTTTAGTCTAGAATATTTTCCCCCATCAGACCTTATAGTTAGTCTAATGCAATCCAGGTTTTCTAGTAAGTTCACTCACAGGCCAGGGCCTACCAATAAGTAGATTGTTGAATCTGTTTATACACCCCACAAAATAATGTGTTCATACCATTCATTAATAAATAATCTAGAATTTAGATAAGTCTACATAAGGGGATGGAGTACATTCATCAAATCTCCATCAAACACATCTGTTTTCTTAATTCAGCTCAGCTATTCCACCCATCAGGGATTCTTCTGTTCCCCTACATCTCACTAAAGGGTTTCTCTGAAGCTTCTAGCCCTTTGCCACAGGTCACAAGTTATGAATTTTGAACATCTAAACTCATAAATACTAACACCCTGATTCCTCTACCTTGTTAAGAAAAGATTCATCACTTATAACAGGATCCACTCTCCTTAAAGGGCAGGATGAGAAATAATTACCTTTATCTTCACACTAATAGATATTTATTCCAATCTTCATTTCTCATAATCATTTTAGTGTTTAAGGAATTAAAACAATCAATAAGGTAAACCTTAATCAAATTATATTTCCTAGTACATAGGATTATACCCAATATAAGCATAATTCTTATATAAAAAGTTAACTTCTTTTTGAAAATCCAAAAGTCTATATATGAATTGGCTCAATAAAAGAACCTCTAATATCCTAGAGTAATCCTGTATTATCCCTTTCTTCCTCACTTTCCACCTTTCAATACCTGAACAGCTACTTATGATATCACTTTTCCAAAACATGTTTCTGTTGTAGCTCTACTAACTGCCTGAAACTTCATTAATACACTTTTTTATTTCTCTTTTAACTCTAAGCATATATAAGTCTTGGAAATCTTAGTCAATGAAAACTTAATTGTATTGTTTTCACTAAGAGAAGCAAAAGTGGGCTGGGATTGTGGCTCAGCGGTAGAGCGCTTGCCTCACATGCATGAGGCCCTGGGTTCGATCCTCAGCACCACGTACAGAGCAATAAAATAAAGACATTGTGTCCATCTACAACTAAAAAAAAAAAAAAAAAAAAAAAAAAAAAAAAAAAAAAAAAAAAAAAAAAAAAAAAAAAAAAAAAAAAAAAAAAAAAAAAAGAGAAGCAAAAGTGAAGTACTAAGGAGGAATCCAAAACAAATTTCTAAACTTCTACTATATTATCAAGAAATGTCATTAAGCTTAAACACTACCTCTGCTTTCTATAACCATGAATCAGTAAACAAGTAAACACAGATGCAATAATCTAGCCCAGAATATTGAACCAATTTTTCTACATTATTTCATTATAAATGAAAGACAGGCATATCTAATTCATAAGACCTATTAAATATATATTGATGTATTTTAAACTTTTGAAAACAGAAAATACCTAAGAAGAAAATTTTTTAAATTAACTGAATGAAAATTACAAACCATTTCTTTAAACTTTAATAATAAACTCTAACTCACTAATTTTAAGGTGTAAGACTGCACTGGATTTCTTTTCCATTTGACTTAGATTAAGCAACTTAGAATTATATTAAAACTAACCCAGTAAAAGCAGTTATAAAAGGAGAAAACCCCATCACATACTAATGAATTTCTATTACTGTGTTATTTTGCCCTTTAAACTTGTTTTTTTCATAAGAGCAGTTTAACTATAAAGCTATCATATGCCCTGCTCTAGTATTCAGATTGTCTTTTATACTTTCAAGATCACAGCAACAACACTGAACCTTAATAGAGGGTCCCTAGGGCACATTTAAGTCTTTAATAACAACAATTTTTCTTTTTTTCCTTAAGTGCGCCTACTTCCATTAAAAAGACTAACATACTGAGTATTGTACTACAGCAGTCCGTTAGAGGTAGATGATTGTGCACTCTCATAGTTGTATATAACCAAAAATTGCAGCCTTTCCTTTCAGAAAATAAAAGAACAGGGGAAAGGAAAATGCATGTAGATGTCTCATCTAACCATAAAAATTTCCACAACTTTGACAATAAACCTGTTTATCAAGAGGTTCTAGCAGATAACACACTCAAAGATGTAGAACAAATAGAGAATTACAAGCCCTTTGTCTGCTTCAAATGGACCAGCAAGCTTGGTTATAATGATGGCACTGGAATGAAATAAAGATCACGTTAACTCCCGTAGCCATTGAAATTCCCAGAGAAAAATTAGGAAACTAAACTATCCCAACTCATCCCGACCACTCAGCAATGTTACAACTGCATGCCTTTGGTCATAAGAGCAAGAATGCATAGATGATTCACTGGTAAACCCACAAGACTATGGAGACATGAGACTGTGTGCATAGCAAACTGTAGGTCAGTACCAATATACTTCAAGGTACAAACTGTCAGGCAGATTATATTTTCCAGCAACAATAAAGAATTAAGAAGTTATGTCACTGAAAACTAGAAAGTATCTGTTCTTACTGTCTTCTTAAATATAAGTTCTTTGTGTAAATACAAAAAAAGTCAGCAAATATTTTAAACTTTGTAGAACATAATAAAATCCTGATGCAAATTAGAACCCAGAAGTTATAAAGTGAAATTATAAATTGCTAGATTTTTGTATATTAAAATTAAATAGTTTTCTGGACATTTATTCTATTTCAAATCAAACAAAACTTAAGTACATAGTATATATAAAACACTATGAAGGAAACTTCAATTAGAGGTTTTTTAGAAGATAGAAATCTGATGCCCTGCTCCAAAATTCTCTGTAAAAGCTAAACCAGGCTCAAAAACCATCAGAAATAATAGAATAATTTATATTTTGAAAAGGAATACATATGCATAATACTAAAAGACTTTGTTGCTCAGAATAACCATTATTCATTTAAATTAACATAGATTTAGGGCTGGGGTTGTGGCTTCGTGGTAGAGCATTTGCCTCGCATGCGTGAGGTACTGGGTTCGATCCTCAGCACCACATACAAAATACATAAATAAAATAAAATAAAGGTTTAAAAAGATCTTATAAAATATTTTTTAAAAAAATACAAAATAAATTAACATAGATTTATTTCTGTCAAATTCTATGACTTTCCAAATTCTGTTTTTCCTCAATCAAGTTAGAGATTCTCCCCCCTGAGAAATCATGGAAAATGTTAGCCTTAGTTCATCCAGTTAGAGATTATCTGTGCCAACAAAAATCAATACAAAAAAATAGTATTTCTTTTCAAGGCAGAAAACAATATATTCATATTCTAAATCTAAGTCTCTGATCCAATACCCAACTAAAAAATAGCTAGGAAGGAAGTTCAAGAAACTTACTTTTCAGCCATGAACGGGGGGTGGGGGATATCTATTACTAAAAGGTGCAACTTAAACAAAAAACTCACTTTGGCAAGCAAAAACAGAACTGCATGATGAAAGTCAATATCAATCCAATATAGATACTATAATGACACTAAACTCATTTGAGGACATTAAACTAAAGGAGAAATTTTAAAAACTTGTTGTCAGTTGACTATGTGTCCTTTCCAGATATAAGTGGTGAGCACATACCCAGTAAAGTCACAAAATGCAACCAATTCTGTTTTTCAAAAGGTTACAGTAACATCCAGTATCATGTATTTAGATAGGATTTATCAAAAGTTAAATATATTTTTGCTGAGAGTAATTAAAATCCTTAATAACATTTTATCAAGATATCTGAGGTTTTCAAACATAGAACTTGAAAGTTTCTCTTTGAGAATGGCCTAGATATCTTTGTTTTTTTCTCTTCTTATATGATAAGGTGTTTACTATACTACTTCAGTAATACAAGTACTCTTACAGAAATTACTGTAGTAGAATTGATGGGCACTTGCTACTGACCTATTTTCCCCAAGGAATGAACAAACTTCTCAGTTCCACTGTGAGTATTTTTACGGAGTCCCTGACTGTTTAGGGCACCTGGAGCCAATGAAGCCAAACAAGGTCATGGGTTCAATCACTATGAGAGCCAATTTCCTTTGCTCTGTTCCATGGCCACAATCTTTACCCTAAACCTTAGCCAAAGGCCACATGGAAGACTAACTAGGCCAGAGATCATGGATGAATCAGCAAAAATCCACTACCATGACTATAAAAATAACTCAAAAATAAAACCCCTGTTAACTAGTGTCAGGATTTCATTCTTCAAATGTTATTAAGTTTGCCTCTCTGCAAAATAAAACTTTAATTACGGCAAAAAAAGTTGGTATGCTAAAAGACATACAAGTCATTTAACTCCTTTAATTCAAAAACAATAACAGCAATAAGTAGTATTCCCTAAAATGCCATTGCTTTTACTGGAACAGATTTTATTTTTATGCAATATTTTACTTATTAAAATCTTGCAAGTAAAGTTAAATGTGAGCCCAACAAGTGCACTTTCCAGGATTTCCTTCAAAATCAAAAAGCAAGTGCTTTTCAGTGGAGGGTCTGTTTTTATCCACTAGTTTTCTCTCAAAAAAGAGATCATAGTTTTATTAGAAATCCAGGGCAATATGATACTTCATTTGACTTTCTAAATACGGGGCCACTGAGTTAGAATTATTGACAAACAGAAGATCATAGATAATTATGGAAATTTAATTTAGAATTTCTCAAGTTTTATATGTCTTAGAACAGAAAAAGCCCTGTAAATATACAACATCTTTCATTGTTCAGAGTTAAAAGTTGTTATTTTATGCCTTTGAGTTTGGGGTTTTTTAAGAACGATTTTCTAGTAAAAATAAAACAGTACTAAGTCAACGAATAAATCTATCTGTAGCAGAGTGATCTTTGTTTGCACAATATTACCATGCACTCAGTAGTTGCCCAATAAATATTAATTGATAATGATGGGAAAGGACTTTATAAACAGATGGTCTAGCATAAATTCACTGAAAATGTAGATAGAAACATTCCACTCTCAAGAAAAGCATAACAGAAATTAAACAAGTCCTACACATAGAAAATCTTAGTCTATTGTCACGCAGCTGTTCAGTCAACAAGAGCACAGACATTTTTCATCATCATCATAGCATTAACAGCGTTAAATGTCTACTTGCATATGGTGCTGCACAAAGGGACACACACAGATTCTTGCTAGCCTTATTTGTTATAATTTACAGTGACAATATTGGCAAGAACAAATACGCACACCCAGCAAAACACATGTGATCAAACAATACTTTGAGATCTAGTAATACATGATATGAACACAAATGCATGTCAGGCTTAAATACACCTAAGAGTAGCAATAAGAGTATTTATTTATAACGTAAACCTATACAATTTCCAAACAGAATTTGAGTGCTTTACAAGAACACCCACACAATATGCTTAAAGAACAGGTATGGTAAAGAAAGGAGAGGCCATAATAGAGAAAATAACAACTCCTCAAGAACTTAAAGAGAGTACATAATCAGAATAGTGATCAGGAAAAAAGAGGAGGGGGTGGAAGACAAAAAAAAAAATCTTATGAAGACTAATTCCAAACAGGGTAGGAATAAGGAAGCTACAGGCATATTAATTAACCCAGGAAAACATCCTGATAAATACAACTTTTTCAAAAACATTTGAACAATTAAAACCAAGTATAAGTGGGAGCTGGGGTTATGGCTCAGCGGTTGAGCGCTTGCCTCACATACGTGAGGCACTGGGTTCAATCCTCAGCACCACATAAAATAAATAAAGATATTTAAAAAAAAAAAAAAAAACAAGTATAAGTACCTAAGATAGAATTTGGGAGAAAGAAAATTAAAATGAGGAGGTGAAAAAGGGCAGGAAGTACACTGCCAGCACAACTAATAGCCTTAAGTAATATTTTCTTAATAAAGTAAAAAGCTTAAGAAGACATGACGTAAGTGTTAATGATATAGACTATAGGAATGTCAGGACAACTTACATCTTACACATCATCTCATAAAACTGCACCCTTCAAAGGAATCCAAATGCTAACAATTGGTATCCTAATTCTTCTATAATGTAGAATGTATTTCTAAATTCTCAACTTTACTTTTATCATTATTAAATACCAAACTCCCAAAATATATTCTCAAAATGGAATCTTTAATCCAGCCAGCCAGATTTCCCAATACCAGAAAGACAATATGGCTTGTGAAAAGTTCTGTCTACGATATCTGTGAACCAGACAAGAAGTTTGCCCTGAATAGAAATTCAAAAATCAAGTACAACATTAAAACAAACACTCTCCAAATTTTCTTTTGTTTTACTTTCATAGTGTTTATTTATTTATTTAGTGTGCATGTGGAGGGGTGTGTGTGTGAGGGTGGTGCTGAGGATCAAGCCCAGAGCATACTAGGCAAACTAGGCATATAGGCATTAAGCTATATCTCCAGCCCTCTCCAAATGCTCTTGAAACTTCTTTTCTACAAGTTTTAGTGGGGGAATTTCACTAGAAGAGTATTAGAAGTGTTTTAGTGTCATCTGAAATAATCAAAATCCAAGAAAATAAGACTACAGGGGTGGGAGGAAAGGAAAATCAAGGGAAAAAAAACACAAAACAAGAACACTAAGAAATATGATATCTCTTGGACCTGTACATTGCAAGCTGTGCCAAACAGCATTCAAACACCTTTGAAAGATAAATCCCATAATAACCAATCATTCTTTCCATCCATTTCCTTCCTATCAGCATGCTGACATTAATGGTTCCTTCTCAGCCTTGCAGAGAACAGTGCTTACATCATTCTTGCCAAGAAAAAAATAATAATAATCCACAGGTGACAAATATAAAGGAGAAATGAAAACAATTAGCATGGCATAAAATGATAAGACAAAGAGCAACGGTGTGAATCAAAACTACATTAAGTAAGAATTTAAATAAGCATTTCAGCTATTGATTGGTAAGAGTGCTTGACGTGTAACAATAAGCCATGAGGCAGAATCACACTCATAAAAGAATTTCCTATAATGATTTGAAAATGCAAAATCTTGGCAAAAACACGGCCTCTTTCACCCAAACTTTCTCCCAAGGTCCTGGAAGAATTAACTATTATCCCATCTGCATGACCATGCAAATCTGGACTACGGGCCTTACCAAATTACAATGACTCTTAACATCTCTATTTTCTCAAGTAAACTGGGAAAAGAAAAGTCAAGACAGTGTTTCAAGTAACTTGAAATCCCTGCTTGCCCACACAGTATCTGGCACATAGTAGGTACATGACAGTATTGGCCAAATGAATATTTTACTAATACTATTCTGTGACATGTAACATTCATTCATTCAAGAAACACTCATGGCAGGTGGGATGGGGGACCCTACTCCTAATCAGGCACTGGATTAGGTATTGGAGACTCAGCAGTGAGCAGAGGAGATGGAGTGCCTACTTCCACAAAGCCTGCATTCTAGCCAGGGAGACAGACAGACGACAGGAAGGAAAATGGTTATAAGGGAAAAGGAAAGTAATGGAAAAGGCTCAAGAAGGAAGAAGGGGTATTTTTTCTAGGATAGTTGATAAGGGCTTTCTGAAGTAGAGTTTGGACTGTCAAAAGGGCACAAGTCACATAACTGCTTCAAAGTTAAAAAATCTTGGCTCTGGAAACAAAGTACAAATGTCCAAAAGTAGTGCCCCACCATGTCCTTGGAATAGCAACAAGGCCAGTGTAGTTCATCTAGAACTGAGAACAGGAAGAACGATAGGAAATTCCAGGGAGAGAAATTCAGGAACCAGATCAGAGGGCCCTTTAGCAAATTTTAAATCTGATTTTAAATCTAATAAAGAAACCACTGACAGATTTTTTAAAAAGATGTGCCATAACCTGAATCTGTGGGACAAAGATTATAAGGAGATAGTAAGGGAAACAAGGCAGCTACCATATTAGTGCAAGAGAAAGAGGACAGTGGTGAGAAGAGCCAAGAGCAAGAGTAACACAGGTAAATAACTACCAATTCAGAAAATATTTTTAAAATAGAGCTGATAAAATTTAATAACAGAATGACTAGATATGAAGGACATAAAAGAAGACAAAGACATAAAGGAAACATATAAAGGTTTAAAAACATAAAAGTCAAATTATTTGTTATCAAGATGACTACTCACCACGAAAGAATAAATACATGAGGTAGCCAGGTGCGGTGGTACACGCCTGTAATCCCAGCACTTTGGGAGGCTAAGAGGAAAATCACCAGTTCAAAGCCAGACTCAGCAATGGCGAGGTGCTAAGCAACTCAGTGAGACCCTGTCTCTACATAAAACAAAAAATAGGGCTGGGGATGTGGCTCAGTGTTCGAGTACCCCTGAGTTCAATCCCCGGTACCAAAAGAAAAAAGAAGAAATACATGAAGTACTTATCTGGATGAACCACACAAAAAGGTAAGATTTAGCATCTTCTGAGCAAGTTCATAGGTCAGAAGGGGAAAAACAGGAAACCAACCTCAGAGACTCAAGTCTGTCCTGGCCTTGTGGTTTTAAGTCACAGCTTCGCTATGACTTGATTCCCATCCAAGACTGATCCTGGCTAGCAAAGCTTCAGATGTCCCTCTTAGGTAATAAATATAACACTGTATAACCATTTTTCTCACTACCATATAAGATCCATCAATACTAACTCTCAATACTATTCTAAAACTTAACTATATTATGAACAAAGATATATTGAAAATAACCTAAGTAGTATCTCATTTCTTGAGCATTAACAGTCTCAGTATTGAAAAAAAGGATTCAGAATACTTAATAGAAATACAAATTAACAAGATATTCAAAAGAGCTATAAAACAGATCATTCTGTCAAGTGAAAGAAACACACACACACACACACACACACACACACATATACAGATTAGCCAAAGGAAAAATAAACAGCATTAAAACACATATGGAAAATGACAATAATTGTGTGTGAATAACAGTACAAAATTCACTGATAATTAAGGACAAGAAAATGATCAATAGTATAAAGTGGTTTGGGTCTATATAAGACAAAAATTTAGAAAGAGTATCTTTGGGATACTTCATTCCATCTCAAAACATAAAAATTGGAAAGAAGTAAGGGATATATAATTCTAATAAAATAAACTCCCATATCAAATTATATAAAAAGTTTATTCCATAGAGGAAAGGAGCAGGAAGGGAGAAGAAACACTAAATAGCAAGCATGAAAGAATCTATAACCAGGGCTGGGGCTGTAGCTCACTGGAAGAGCACTTGCCTAGCATGTGTGAGGCACTGGATTCAATCCTTAGCACCACATAAAAATTAGTAAATAAAAATAAAGGTATTTAGGGTGAGGGTTGTAGCTTAGTGGTAGAGCGATCACCTAGCACAGGTGAGGTACTGGGTTCAATCCTCAGCACCACATACAAATTAATAAATAAAAATAAAGTTATAATTAAAAAAGTCAACCTTTAAAAATAAATAAATAAAGGTATTTTTAAAAAGGACTCTATAAGCAAAATATAAATGACAACTTTAATGTTAGAATACAGCAGGTATTTAATGTGTGATATTCAATTTGTCATTTTATTTTTCAATAGCAGAAAGCAATAAAGTTTCAAATTTAAATTTTAAAATAGCAAATAGTTAAATGGTTACATTTATTTCAGTTGCAACATTTATGCAAAGTACACTTTCAGGAAGCCCTAAGACCTGAAGGTACGTAGTATTTATAAAATCAGTTTTATAAATCAGTTTCTATAAAAAATTGAATTCTATAAAATTTATAGAATCAGTTTTCAAGTAAGTTGGGCAACTTTAATAAATTCCTATTAGGTCACAATTGATGGTTCAATACTGACGCCTAGTGGTTAAAAGCCTGTAGTAATTTCCTAGTAAGTATAATCCTATGACTTTTACCAACTCAATTTGAAACATGGAATTGTGAAAAACATAAATTAAGAGCTTGTCCTCACAAACATTCAGAAAAAGCATAAAGGAAAGTACTGTATTGGCACAGTTTCAAAAAGTCTTTTCTGTCCATTATTTGCAGCATCTCAAAACAAAAGCCACTCACACCATTTGCTGTTATCCCATGAACAAACAGTATGAAACGTCAGTTTACTCATACTGACAGAGTGGAATTCACATTTCTCTGGAAATAGTATTTCAGAAATATTATTTTAAAGAGGTCTTACTTTTAGAAATTGTGTATATGGGTACATCCGTTCTAAATGTCTTTTCTTCCTAACTTTGACTTTTCTTCCTAAACTAAAATATCAGAAATCCAGCTGTCTTTATGAAGGTTTTAATATAATTTGAAAAACAGAAAACTGAAGGTGTTTTTACTTAACTGAGATTAAATTCTTGCAGAATGTGGGATTTTTAGTTACATTATCTAAACTACTATATATTAAATTCCAAAGAAGTTAAAATTGGTCAATACCACTTTCTTTGCAAGAATGAGATCAAAATACAACATATAAAAACCTTTGGTTGAAAACAACTTTTTATCAAGCATGTTATATGCAGCTAAATAGACATTTACATTTGAAAACATTCGTTGTTTCAACAACTATTTATTGAGTACTAGTATACTATGAGATTAACACAGTACCCTATGTCTCAGAAATGGGTGAACAGTATGGACAAAGTCCCTGCCAGTAAAGTCCACATTCTAGTGAAGAAGGCATAGAATAATATAAAAAAGGAATAATTAAAATTTGTGTTAAGCACTATATAAAAGTAATGTTTGATAGTGAGTAAGGGAAGGTAGAAACAGGGGAAGGGAAGGAAAGTTCTTTCTGAAGAACTGACAATAAGGTCTGAAGGATCAGAGGGATAAGTTATGTTAAGGAAAAAAAAAAAAAAAACCCAATAAGACACTGAGAAGAGAACACTATGGTCAGAACACAGGCTTGTTAGAATAATTTATAATAATTTTGCCTAAATTTTCAAATAGCCACCAAAAGAATGGATATAAAATCCATAACTTCAAAGCCAACAAAGTACAAAAATTAATATACAAAACACTTCAATCCAACAGAAAAAAAAGGCAAAATGTTTAGAAGACATTTTCAAATGTATCAATAATCATAATCGATATAAGCAGGCAATCCAGCCAATAAAGGCATAAATTAGCTGATTAAACTTTCTGCTTTTTCAATCCAGTTAAAAGGTATTTATAAGAAAAAAATAAACTACAGAGGAAGGATAAAAATAGAAAAAATTACATGACATGAAAACAGTAACCTTAAGAATGGTTACAAGAGGCTCACTGGACAAGTTTTTTTTTTTTAATTAAAGACATAAATTATAGGAAAACATAGGCTCTAAATAGATAAACAACACTGAAAAATCACAGAAACTGACAATCATTATAATCAGAGGCGTTAGACTGATACATTTAAAAAAAAACAGAAAAAGGAACGAATGAAAATTAAAAATGAAATAAAGAACACATAAAAACAACACAATTTACAAATTTGACCATACAAAATTTATATTTGAGTATGTGTGTGTCACACATTAACATCAGAAATTCTGCACCCAAAGAACAGAACGTCTATGATTTCTTTACAAAAGAAAGAAGAAAAAGCCATACAACTAGGTCAAAATGAAGAATTTTAATTAAAAATCAAGAGTCTTAAATATAAGCGAATACTTTAAAATTCTGAAATGTACTCCTAAATAAGTCTTAATAAAGCAAATCATAATAGAAATTATAAAAGACTTAAAAAACACTAAGATCTGCAGTAATTTGGTGAAAAATTTACAGTATTAGTTGTAAAAACAAAAATAGTTGTAAATGTGCAATTCTAAAAAGCAAAATATTTCTCAAGAAAAAACACAAGTAATGAAATTAACAGCAGACACTGATCACTAAATAAATAATGTTGGTCAAAAAGAAAGTTAATAAAATGAATTATATTTCTAACAAGACAAAGGAAAAGGGGAAAGTAATAACTAAATAATACGAAAGGGCTATGATTGCTTTATAAAGTAAATTTTAAAACAGATAAAATAGGTAATTTATAAAATCATGACTTAATTACCAAGTTAATAAAAAATGCTATACAAATCAATAAACATTACAATAATTGAACATTTCAGGTATCAAAAAGATAGCAAGTAAACATGGCTTTATTTTTTTCATATTTAATTTATTTATTTGTTCTATTTAGGCTTACATGATAACAGAGTACAATTTGATTCATTGTACATAGATAGAGGATAACATATCAATTCTCTAGTTGTAAGTTGTATAGGATCACAACATATATGCAGTCATGCATAAAGTTAGGGCTATGATGACTATCATATTCCACCACCTTTACTGTCCCCATGTCCCCTCCCCCCTTAAACCCCTGTGAACACAGTTCCACCATTGTTCCCATGTCTTTCCCCCCATTATGGATCAGCATCCACTTATCAACGAGTACATTCGGCATTTGGTTTTCTGAGATAGGCTTACTTCACTTAGCATGATATTCTCCAACTCCATCCATTTACCTGCAAATGCCATAATTTTATTCTCTTTTATTGCTGAGTAATATTCCATTGTGTATATATACCACAGTTTCTTTATCCAGTCATCTATCGAAAGGCATCTAGGTTGGTTCCACAGTTTAGCTATTGTGAATTGAGCTGCTATAAACACTGAAGTGGCTGCAGCACTGTAGTGTGCTGGGTTTTTTTAAGTCTTCTGGGTATAGGCCAAGGAGTGGGATAGCAGGCTCAAATGGTGGTTCCATTCCAAGTTTTCTAAGGAATCTCCATACAGCTTTCCAGATTGGTTGTACCAATTTGCAGTTCCACCAGCAATGTATGAGCGTGCCTTTTTCCCCACAATCTCGCCAACACTTGTTGTTGTTTGTATTCTTGATAATTGCCATTCTGACTGGCGTGAGATGAAATCTTAGGGTAGTTTTGATTTGCATTTTTCTGATTGCTAGAGATGTTGAACATTTTTTCATATGTCTGTTGATCGATTGTATATCTTCTTCTGTGAAGTTTGTGTTCAGCGCTTTGGCCCATTTATTGATTGGGTTGTTAGTTTTTTTGGTGTTAAGCTTTTTGGGTTTTTTATATATCCTGGAGATGAGTGCTCTACCGGATGTGTGTGTGGCAAAAATTTGTTCCCAGAATGTCAGCTCTCTGTTCACTTCACTGATTATTTCTTTTGCTGAAAAGAAGCTTTTTAGTTTGAATTCATCCCATTTGTTGATTCTTCATTTTACTTCTTATGCTATAGGAGTCTTGTTAAGGAAGTATGGTCCTAATCCGACATGGTCCTATTTTTTCTTCTATTAGGCGTTGGGTCTCTGTTCTGATTCCCAGGTCCTTGATCCACTTTGAGTTTTGTGCACGGTGAGAGATAGGAGTTTAGTTTCATTTTGCTGCATATGGATTTCCAGTTTTCCCAGCACCATTTGTTGAACAGGCTATCTTTTCTCCAGTGTACATGTTTGGCTCCTTTATCTAGTATAAGGTAACTGTTTGTAGGTGGGTTCATCTCTGTGTCTTCTATTCTATACCATTGGTCTACATGTCTATTTTGGTGCCAGTCCCATGCTGTTTTTGTTACTATAGCTTTGTAGTATAATCTGAGGTCTGGTATTGTGATGCCTTCTGTTTCACTCTTCTTGCTAAGGATTGCTTTGGCTATTCTGGGTCTCTTATTCTTCCAAATGAATTTCATGATTGCCTTTTCTATTTCTATAAGGAATGACATTGGGATTGCACTGAATCTATATAGTACCTTGGGAAGTATGGCCATTTTGACAGTATTGTTTCTACCTATGCAGGAGCATGGGAGATTATTCCATCTTCTAAGGTCTTCTTCAATTTCTTTCTTCAGTGTCCTGTAGTTTGCATTGTAGAGGTCTTTCACCTCTTTTGTTAAATTCATTCCCAAGTATTTTATTTTTTTGAGGCTATTGTGAATGGCATAGTTTTCCTAATTTCTCTTTCAGAGGGTTTATCACTGATGTATAGAAATGCAATTGATTTGTGGGTGTTAATTTTATATCCTGCTACTTTGCTGAATTCATTTATTACTTCTAGAAGTTTTCTGGTAGAATTTTTTGGATCCTCTAGGTATAGAATCATGTCATCCGCAAATAATGATAGTTTGAGTTCTTCTTTTCCAATTTGTATCCCTTTAATTTCTTTCGTCTAATTGCTCTGGCTAGTGTTTCAAGGACTATGTTGAATAGCAGTGGTGAGAGGGCATCCCTGTCTAGTTCCCGTTTTCAGAGAGAGTGATTCCAATTTTTCTCCATTTAGGATGTTGTTGGCCTTGGGTTTAGCATAGATAGCTTTTACAAAGTTGAGGTATGTTCCTACTATCCCAAGTTTTTCTAATGTTTTGAGCATAAAAGGGTATTGTATTTCATCAAATGCCTTCTCTGCATCGATTGATAAAATCATATGACTCTTATCTTTAAGTCTATTGATGTGACAATACGTTAATTGATTTCCATATGTTGAACCAACCTTGCATCCCTGGAATGAACCCCACTTGATCATGGTGCACTATTTTCTTGATATGTTTTTGTATGTGATTTGCCATTATTTTATTGAGAATTTTTGCATCTATGTTCATCAGA